>JANFPS010000261.1:0-21629 GCA_024703675.1 Drosophila nebulosa
TATTTTTAGGGAAGGAAAAAGTTAAAAGGAAACTGGAAATTTTTGGTTCAAAATGGTTTTTTTTTAAATGCCCCAAACAAAAAACAAAAAAGAGAAACGTTTTGGGTCAAAATGGTTTTTTAAGGTTTTTAAAAAACTGATTTGGTACCAAACCCGGGAAAAATTTTCTTTTTTTAAATTTTCGTCCCAAAAATTGGCCAAAAATTTTGAGCACGGGAAAAGTAAAAAGAATACTGAATTTTTGGGTTTAAAAGAGTTTTCCCAGGTTTGAATGGGCAAAAATTTAAATAAAAATGGATGCGCTACCAACTGAAAACATTGCTTTTTTTAAAACGTCCCAATATTTTTAAAGTTAGAGCACGGGGAAAAATAGGAGGGGGAAAACTGAAAATTTTTTGGGTTTAAAATGAGTTTTTTTAGGGTTTTAATGACAAAAATAAAATAAACGGATTTTGGGGGGGGCCTTTCCAACTGGAAAAAATTGCTTTTTTAAACGTCCCAATATTGGCCAAAGTTAGAGGGACCCGGAAAAAAAATTTTGGGAAAAAAAAAACGAATTTTTTCCCAAAATCACGAAATTTTTTCGAAAAGGGGGTTAAAAAGAGGGGTTTTTTAGGTTTGGGGAAAGACAAAAGTAAGTAAAATGGGTGCGTTTCTAACTGAAACATTGCTTTTTTTTAAATTTTGTCCCAAATTGGCAAAGTTAGACACGGAAAAGTTGAGAAAACTGAAAATTTTTCAATTCACGATTTCTTCGAAAAAAAGGGTCCAAAATGAGTTTCTAGGTTTTTTAATGACAAAAAATAAATAAAAATGGAATTTCGCTTTCTAAAATGAAACATTTCTTTTTTTAAAACGTCCCCAAAATTTGGGAAAGTTTTTTGCACGGGGAAAAATTTAAAAAAATGAATTTTTTAATATTTTCGATTTTTTCCCAAAAATAGGTTAAAAATGAGTTTTTTTAGGTTTGAAAAGACAACTGTAAGTAAAACTGTATTAGTACTAACTAAAATATTGCTTTATTAAATCGTCCCAATATTGGGCAAAGTTTTGAGCACCCCCCAAAAAATTGAGAAAAACTGAATTTTTAAAAAATTTAAAAGGGTTTTTTCGAAAAGTGGGTTCAAAAAAGTTTTTGGGTTTTTAATGACAAAAGTAAGGGAAACTGGATGCCTACTAACTGAAATATTGCTTTTTTTAAAAATCCCCAAAATTTGGGAAAGTTAAAAGCACGGGAAAAATTTAGAAAATGAATTTTTAAAAATTTACGAATTTTTTCGGAAAAATAGGTTAAAAATGGTTTCCTGGGTTGAATGAAAAATAAGTTTAAAATTTGCTACTAACTGAAATATTGCTTTTTTAAATCGTCCCAATATTGGCCAAGTTAGAGCACGGAAAAGTTGAGAAAACTGAATTTTTACAAATTCACGATTTTCTCGAAAAGTGGGTTCAAAATGAGTTTTCTAGGTTTGAATGACAAATGTAAGGGAACTGTATGAGCTACTAACTAAAACATTGCTTTTTTAAATCGTCCCAATATTGGCAAAGTTAGAGCACGGAAAAGTTGAGAAAATTGAATTTTTACAAATTCACGATTGAAACATTGCTTTTTTAAATCGTCCCAATATTAGCGAAGTTAGAGCACGGAAAAGTTGAGAATACTGAATTTTTACAAATTCACGATTTTCTCGAAAAGTGGGTTCAAAATGAGTTTTCTGAGTTTGAATGACAAATGTAAGTGAACTGTATGAGCTACTAACTGAAACATTGCTTTTTTAAATCGTCCCAATATTGGCAAAGTTAGAGCACGGAAAAGTTGAGAAAACTTTTTACAAATTCACGATTTTCTCGAAAAGTGGGTTCAAAATGAGTTTTCTAGGTTTGAATGACAAAAGTAAGCAAAAACTGGATGCGCTACTAACTGAAACATTGCTTTTTTAAATCGTCCCAATATTGGCAAGTTAGAGCACGGAAAAGTTGAGAAAACTGAATTTTTACAAAGTCACGATTTTCTCGAAAAGTGGGTTCAAAATGAGTTTTTTGAGTTTGAATGACAAATGTAAGTGAACTGTATGAGCTACTAACTGAAACATTGCTTTTTTAAATCGTCCCAATATTGGCAAAGTTAGAGCACGGGAAAAATTGAGAAACTGAATTTTTTCAAATTCACGATTTCTTCGAAAAGTGGTTCAAAATGCGTTTCTAGGTTTGAATGACAAAAGTAAATAAAACTGGATGCGCTACTAACTGTAAACCATTGTATTTTTTAAATCGTCTCAATATTTCAAAGTTATAGCACGGAAGAGTTGAGAAAACTGAATTTTTACAAATTCACGATTTTCTCGAAAAGTGGGTTCAAAATGAGTTTTCTAGGTTTGAATGGCAAAAGTAAGTAAACTGGATGCGCTACTAACTAAAACATTGCTTTTTTAAATCGCCCAATATTGGCAAAGTTAGAGCACGGAAAGTTGGAGAAAACTGAATTTTTACAAATTCACGATTTTCTCGAAAAGTGGGTTCAAAATGAGTTTTCTGGGCTTGAATGACAAAAGTAAGTAAACTGGATGCGCTACTAACTGAAACCCTTGGCTTTTTTAATCCTCCCAATATTGGCAAAGTTAGAGCACGGAAAAGTTGAGAATACTGAATTTTTACAAATTCACGATTTTCTCGAAAAGTGGGCTGAAAATGAGTTTTCTGGGTTCGAATGGCAAAAGTAAGTAAACTGGATGCGCTACTAACTGAAACATTGCTTTTTAAATGGTCCCAATATTGGCAAAAATTAGAGCACGGAAAAGTTGAGAATACTGAATTTTTACAAATTTACGATTTTCTCGAAAGTGGGTTTAAAATGAGTTTTCCCAGGTTTGAATGACAAAAGTAAGTAAACTGGATGCGCTACTAACTGAAACATTGCTTTTTTAAATCTCCCATATTGGCAAAGTTAGAGCACGGAAAAGTTGGAGAATACTGAATTTTACAAATTCACGATTTTCTCGAAAAGTGGGTTGAAAAATGAGTTTTATGGGTTTCGAATGGCAAAAGTAAGTAAACTGGAATGCGTACTAACGGAAAAATGCTTTTTTAAATGGTCCCAATATTGCAAGTAGAGCACGGAAAAGTTGAGAATACTGAATTTTTACAAATTCACGATGTTCTCGAAAAGTGGGTTCAAAATGAGTTTTCTAGGTTTGAATGACAAATGTAAGTAAACTGGATGGCGCTACTAACTGAACATTGCTTTTTTTTAATCGTCCCAATATTGGCAAAGTTAGAGCACGGAAAATGTAGAGAATACTGAATTTTGGGTTCAAAATGGTTTCTAGGTTTGAATGACAAAAGTAAAGTAAACTGATGCGCTACCAACCATGAATACATTGTTTTTTTAAATCGTCCCAATATTTGGCCAAAGTTAGAGGGCACGGAAAAGTTGTGGAAAACTGAATTTTTACAAATTCACGATTTTCTCGAAAAGTAGGTTAAAAATGAGTTTTCTAGGTTTGAATGAACAAAAAAGTAAAAGTAAAACGGGATGCGCTAATAACTGAAACATTGCTTTTTTAAAATGTACCAATATGGCAAAGTTAGAGCACGGAAAGTAGAGAAATACTGAATTTTGGGTCAAAATGACTTTTTCTAGGTTGAATGACAAAAAGTAAGTAAACTGGATGAGGCTAACCAAACTGAAACATTGCTTTTTTAAATCGTCCCAATATTTTCAAGTTTTAGCACGGAAGAGTTGAGAAAACTCGAATTTTACAAATCACGATTTTCTCGAAAAGTGGCGGTTCAAAATGAGTTTCTAGTTGAATGGCAAAAGTAAGCAAAACTGGATGCGCCTACTAACTGAAACATTGTTTTTTAAACGTCCCAATATTGGCAAAGTTAGAGCCCACGGAAAAGTGAGAATACTAATTTTTCAAAATTCACGATTTTCTCGAAACGTGGGTTCAACATGAGTTTTCTGAGTTTGAATGACAAAGTAAGTAAACTGGATGCGCTACCAACTGAAACATTGCTTTTTAATTCGTCCCAATATGCAAGTTTAGAGCACGGAAAAGGAGAGAATACTGAATTGTTGGGTCAAAAGAGTTTTCTAGCGTTTGAATGACAAAAGTAAGTAAACTGGATGCTCCGCTACCAACGCAACATTGCTTTTTTAAATGTCCCAATATTGGCAAGTTGAGAGCCACGGAAAAGTTGAGAAAAAACTGAAATTTTACAAATTCACGATTTTCTCGAAAAGTGGGTTCAAAATGAGTTTTTCTAGTTTGAATGGACAAAAGTAAGTAAACTGATGCGCTACAACTGAAACTTGTTTTTAAAATCGTCCCAATAAATTGGCAAAGTTAGAGCACGGAAAAGTAGAGAATTACGAATTTTGTGGTTCCCAAATGAGTTTTCCTAGGTTTGAATGACAAAAAGTAAGTAAAATGGATGCGCTACCAACTGAAACATTGCTTTTTTTAATCGTCCCAATATTGGCAAAGTTAGAGCACGGAAAAGTAGAGAATACTGAATTTTGGTTTCAAAATGAGTTTTCTAGGTTTGAATGACAAAAGTAAGTAAACTGGATGCGCTACTAACTGAAACATTGCTTTTTTAAATCGTCCCAATATTGGCAAAGTTAGAGCACGGAAAAGTTGAGAAAACTGAATTTTACAAATTCACGATTTTCTCGAAAAGTTTAGAAAACTGAATTTTTACAAATTCACGATTTTCTCGAAAAGTGGGTTCAATATGAGTTTTCTGGGCTTGAATGACAAAAGTAAGTAAACTGGATGCGCTACTAACTGAAACATTGCTTTTTTAAATCGTCCCAATATTGGCGAAGTTAGAGCACGGAAAAGTTGAGAATACTGAATTTCGGGTTCAAAATGAGTTTTCTAGGTTTGAATGACAAAAGTAAGTAAACTGGATGCGCTACTAACTGAAACATTGCTTTTTTAAATCGTCCCAATATTGCCAAAGTTAGAGCACGGAAAAGTTGAGAAAACTGAATTTTTACAAATTTTCGATTTTCTCGAAAAGTGGGTTCAAAATTAGTTTTCTGGTTTTGAATGACAAAAGTAAGTAAACTGGATGCGCTACTAACTAAAACATTGCTTTTTTAAATCGTCCCAATATTGGCAAAGTTAGAGCACGGAAAAGTTTAGAAAACTGAATTTTTACAAATTACAAAAGTAAGTAAACTGGATGCGCTACCAACTGAAACATTGCTTTTTTAAATCGTCCCAATATTGGCAAAGTTAGAGCACGGAAAAATTGAGAAAACTGAATTTTTACATATTCACGATTTTCCCGAAAAGTAGGTTAAAAATTAGTTTTCTGGGTTTGAATGACAACAGTAAGTAAACTGGATGCGCTACTAACTGAAACATTGCTTTTTTAAATCGTCCCAATATTGGCGAAGTTAGAGCACGGAAAAGTTGAGAATACTGAATTTTTACAAATTCACGATTTTCTCGAAAAGTGGGTTCAAAATGAGTTTTCTGGGCTTGAATGACAAAAGTAAGTAAACTGGATGCGCTACTAACTGAAACATTGCTTTTTTAAATCCTCCCAATATTGGCGAAGTTAGAGCACGGAAAAGTTGAGAATACTGAATTTTTACAAATTACAAAAGTAAGTAAACTGGATACGCTACTAACTGAAACATTGCTTTTTTAAATTGTCCCAATATTGGCAAAGTTAGAGCACGGAAAAGTAGAGAATACTGAATTTTGGGTTCAAAATGAGTTTTCTAGGTTTGAATGACATAAGTAAGTAAACTGGATGCGCTACCAACTGAAACATTGCTTTTTTAAATCGTCCCAATATTGGCAAAGTTAGAGCACGGAAAAGTAGAGAATACTGAATTTTGGGTTCAATATGAGTTTTCTAGGTTTGAATGACAAATGTAAGTAAACTGGATGCGCTACTAACTGAAACATTGCTTTTTTAAATCGTCCCAATATTGGCAAAGTTAGAGCACGGAAAAGTTGAGAATACTGAATTTTTACAAATTTACGATTTTCTCGAAAAGTGGGTTCAAAATGAGTTTTCTAGGTTTAAATGACAAATGTAAGTAAACTGGATGCGCTACTAACTGAGACATTGCTTTTTTAAATCGTCCCAATATTGGCTAAGTTAGAGCACGGAAAAGTTGAGAAAACTGAATTTTTACAAATTCACGATTTTCTCGAAAAGTGGGTTCAAATGAGTTTTCCCAGGTTTAAATGACAAATGTAAGTAAACTGGATGCGCTACTAACTGATACATTGCTTTTTAAATCGTCCCAATATTGGCAAAGTTAGAGCACGGAAAAGTTGAGAATACTGAATTTTTACATATTCACGATTTTCTCTGAGTTTGAATGACAAAAGTAAGTAAACTGGATGCGCTACTAACTGAAACATTGCTTTTTTAAATCGTCCCAATATTGGCAAAGTTAAAGCACGGAAAAGTTGATAAAACTGAATTATTACATATTCACGATTTTCCCGAAAAGTAGGTTAAAAATGAGTTTTCTAGGTTTGAATGACAAAAGTAAGTAAACTGGATGAGCTACTAACTGAAACATTGCTTTTTTAATCGTCCCAATATTAAAGGCAAAGGTAGAACACGGAAAAGTTAAGAAAAATGAATTTTTACAAATTCACGATTTTCTCGAAAAGTAGGTTAAAAATGAGTTTCCCAGGTTTGAATGACAAATGCAAGTAAACTGGATGCGCTACTAACTGAGACATTGCTTTTTTAAATCGTCCCAATATTGGCAAAGTTAGACCACGGAAAAGTTGAGAATACTGAATTTTTACAAATGACAAATGTAAGTAAACTGGATGAGCTACTAACTCAAACATTGCTTTTTTAAATCGTCCCAATATTAATGCTTTTTTAAATCGTCCCCATATTAACAAAGTTAGAGCACGGAAAAGTTGAGAAAACTGAATGTTTACAAATTCACGATTTTCTCGAAAAGTGGGTTCAAAATGAATTTTCTAGGTTTGAATGACAAAAGTAAGTAAACTGGAAATGACAAACCCAAGTGAACTAGATGAGCTTCTTACTGATACATTGCTTTTTGTGATTGTCCCAATATTGGCAATGTTATAGCGTGGAAAAGCTGAGATTTCCCAATTTTTACAAATTCACGATTTTCTCGAAAAATGAGCTCAAAATGAGTTTTCTAGGTTTGAATGACAAATATAGGTAAACTGGATGAGCTGCTAACTGATAAATTGCTTTTTGTCATCATCGCAATATTGGCAATGTTAGAGCACGGAAAAGTTGAGCTTGTGTCGGAATCGAAAGCTCGCCGGATTAGTCAATTTTTAAAAAATCACGATTTTCTCGAAAAGTGGGTTCAAAATGAGTTTTCTAGGTTTGAATGACAAGCGAAGGTGAACTAGATGAGCTACTTACTGATACGTTGCTTTTTGTGATCGTCCCAATATTGGCAATGTTATAGCATGGAAAAGCTGAGATAACCCGATTTTTACAAATTCACGATTTTCTCGAAAAGTGGGTTCCAAATGAGTTTTCTAGGTTTGAATGACAAATGTAGGTAAACTGGATGAGCTGCTAACTGATACATTGCCTTTTGTCTTCTTCGCAAATTGGCAATGTTCGAGCACGGAAAAGTTGAGATTGTGTCGGTATCAATCTTAAGTTCGCCAGATTAGTAACTTTTTATAAATTCCCCGACTTTCTCGAAAAATGGGTTAAAAATGAGTTTTCCAGGCTTAAAAAGACAAACGAAAGTGAACTAAATGAGCTACTTACTGATACATTGCTTTTTGTGATCGTCCCAATATGGGCAATGTTATAGCATGGAAAAGCTGAGATTACCCAATTTTTACAAATTCACGATTTTCTCGAAAAGTGGGTTCCAAATGAGTTTTCTAGATTTTAATGACAAATAAAGGTAAACTGGATGAGCTGCTAACTGATAAATTCCTTTTTTCATCATCGCAATATTGGCAATGTTAGAGCACGGAAAAGTTGAGCTTGTGTCGGAATCGAAAGTTCGCCGGATTAGTCAATTTTTACAAATTCACGATTTTCTCGAAAAGTGGGTTCAAATTGAGTTTTCCAGGTTTGAATGACGAACGAAAGTGAACTAGATGAGCTACTTACTGATACATTGCTTTTTGTGATCGTCCCAATATGGGCAATTTTCTCCAAAAGTGGGTTCCAAATGAGTTTTCTAGGTTTTAATGACAAATAAAGGTAAACTGGATGAGCTGCTAACTGATAAATTGCTTTTTGTCATCATCGCAATATTGGCAATGTTAGAGCACGAAAAAGTTGAGATTGTGTCGGTATCGATCTTAAGTTCCCCAGATTAGTAACTTTTTATAAATTCACGATTTTCTCGAAAAATGGGTTCAAAATGAGTTTTCCAGGCTTAAATGACAAACGAAAGTGAACTTGATGAGCTTCTTACTGATACATTGCTTTTTGTGGTCGTCCCAATATTGACAATGTTATAGCATGGAAAAGCTGAGATTACCCAATTTTACACATTCACGATTTCTCCAAAAGTGGGTTCCAAATGAGTTTTTAGGTTTTAATGACAAATAAAGGTAAACTGGATGAGCTGCTAACTGATAAATTGCTTTTTGTCATCATCGCAATATTGGCAATGTTAGAGCACGAAAAAGTTGAGATTGTGTCGGTATCGATCTTAAGTTCCCCAGATTAGTACCTTTTTATAAATTCACGATTTTCTCGAAAAATGGGTTCAAAATGAGTTTTCCAGGCTTAAATGACAAACGAATGTGAACTAGATGAGCTTCTTACTGATACATTGCTTTTTGTGATCGTCCCAATATTGGTAATGTTACAGCATGGAAAAGCTGAGATTACCCAATTTTTACAAATTAACGATTTTCTCGAAAAATGGGTTCCAAATGAGTTTTTTAGGTTTGAATGAAAAATTAAGGTAAACTGGTTGAGCTGCTAACTGATAAATTGCTTTTTGTCATCATCGTAATATTGGCAATGTTAGAGCACGGCAAAGTTGAGATTGTGTCGTTATCGATCTTAAGTTCGCCAGATTAGTAAATTTTTACAAATTCACGATTTTCTCAAAAATGGGTTCAAAATGATTTTCGGTTTTAATGACAAAAGAAAAAGAACTAGATGAGTTCTTACTGATACATTGCTTTTTGTGATCGTCCCAATATTTGGGAATGTTATAGCATGGAAAAAAGCTGAATTACCCAATATTTTCAAATTTTGATTTTTTCGAAAAAGGGTTCGAAAAAGGTTTTCTAGGGTTTTTAAAGACAAATAAAGTAAAGGAGAGCTGCTAATGATAAATTCTTTTTGTCAAAATCGCAAAATTTGGCAAGTTGAGCAGGAAAGTTAGATTGTGTCGGGGAAACGAAAGTTCGCCTGTTAGTCAATTTTTTTCAAAATTTACGATTTTTTCGAAAAAGGGGTTCAAATTGGTTTTCAGGGTTGAATGACAAACGAAACTGAACAGAGAGTTTTTTTCAAACATTTCTTTTGTGATCGTCCCAATATGGAATGTTACAGCAGGAAAAACTAATTACCCCAAATTTTTTACAATATCCGATTTCTCGAAAAAAATGGGTTCCAAAAAGGTTTTTTTTGTTTGAATGAAAAATAATAGAAACTGGATGAGCTGTAAATGATAAAATTTCTTTTTGTTATCTCCCCAATATTGGCAATGTTGGGCACGGAAAAGTTTAAAAATTTGTCGGAAACGATAGTTCCCGGATTAGCCCAATTTTTTCATATTCACATTTTGAATGTTTTTGAGCCGGAAAAGTTAGGATTGTGTCGGAACGAAAGTTTTAAAGGTTAGTCAAAATTTTTCAAATTTACATTTTTTCAAAAAGGGTTCAAAATGGTTTTTCAGGTTTGAATGATAAATATAGGTAAAAGGGGAAAAGCTGCTAACTGAAAATTGCTTTTTTTCACCATCGCAATATTGGCAAGTTAGAGCACGAAAAAATTGAGAGTGTGGGATCGTCTAAAGTTTACTAGATTTGTAAATTTTACAAATTTACATTTTCTCGAAAAATGGTTTTAAATGAGTTTTTCCCGTTTAATTTTCCAAAAATAGGGAAAGGATGAGCTGCTAATGATAAAATTTCTTTTTGTATCATCGCAAATTGGCAATGTTAAAGCACGGAAAAAGTTGAGATTTTCGGAAAACGAAAGTTTGCCGGGTAGTCAATTTTTTCAAATTCACGATTTTTTTTAAAAGTGGGGTTTAAAATTTGTTTTCCCGGCTTAAAAACAAATAAAGGTTAACTGGGGAGCTGTAACCCGTAATTTCTTTTTGTCATCATCGCAATATTGGCCAAATGTTTTAGCATGGAAAGGCTAGATTTCCCAATATTTTCAAATTCTGATTTTTTCGAAAAATGGGTTCGAAAGATTTTCTAGGTTTTTAATACAAAAAAAAAAAAAGGGTGAGCTGCTAACTTACTTACTTTTTCTTTTGTCATTCAAACCCAGAAAATCATTTTGAACCCCTTTTCGAGAAAATCGTGAATTTTTAAAAAAACAGTTTTCTCAACTTTTTCCTGCTCTAACTTTGTTTTTATGGGGACGATTTAAAAAAAACAATGTTTAGTTAGTACGCATCCGTTTACTTTACTTTTTCATTCAAACCAGAAAAAAAATTTTGAACCCACTTCTTGAAATTCGTGAATTTGTAAAAAAATTTAGTTTTTTCAACTTTTTGTGCTCTAACTTTCCCAAAATTTTGGGGCGATTTAAAAAAAACAAGTTTCAGTTGTAGCGATCCAGTTTTTTACTTTTTCATTCAAACCTAGAAAACTCATTTTTAACCCATTTTGAAAAATGTAATTTTTTAAAATTCGTTTCTCACTTTTCCGTGCTCAACTTTGCCAATATTGGGCGTTTAAAAAAACAATGTTTCAGTTAGTAGCGCATCCAGTTTATTACTTTTGTCATTCAAACCTAGAAAAAATCATTTTAACCTAATTTTTAGAAATCGTGAATTTGCAAAAATCGTTTTTAACTTTTCCGTGCTCTAAAATTGAAAGGGGGGCGTTTAAAAAAAAGTTTTAGTTAGTGGGCCCTCAGTTACTTACTTTTGTCATTCAACCCAGAAAACTCATTTTTAAAACCCATTTTTGAGAAAATCGTGAATTTGTAAAAATTTATTTTTCAACTTTTTTGTGCTCTAAATTTGCCAATATTGGGACGATTTAAAAAGCATTTTTAGTTTGTAGCGCTCCAGTTTTTCTTCTTTTGTCATTCAAACCCACAAAACTCATTTTGAACCCACTTTTCGAGAAAATCGTGAATTTGTAAAAAATCAGTTTTCTCAACTTTTCCGTGCTCTAACTTTGCCAATATTGGGACGATTTAAAAAAGCAATGTTTCAGTTAGTAGCGCATCCAGTTTACTTTCTTTTGTCATTCAAACCTAGAAAACTCATTTTGAACCCACTTTTCGAGAAAATCGTGAATTTGTTAAAATTCAGTATTCTCAACTTTTCCGTGCTCTAACTTAGCCAATATTGGGACGATTTAAAAAAACAATGTTTCGATAGTAGCGCATCCAGTTTACTTTCTTTTGTCATTCAAAACCTAGAAAACTCATTTTGAACCCACTTTTCAGAAAAATCGTGAATTTTTAAATTCAGTATTCTCAGCTTTCCGTGCTCTAACTTTGCCAATATTGGGACGATTTAAAAAAGCAATGTTTCAGTTAGTAGCGCATCCAGTTTACTTACTTTTGTCATTCAAACCTAGAAAACTCATTTTTAACCTAATTTTTTTAGAAATCGTGAATTTGCTAAAAATCAGTTTTTTCAACTTTTCCGTGCTCTAACTTTGTTAATATGGGGACGATTTAAAAAAGCAATGTTTTAGTTAGTGGCTCATACAGTTTACTTACTTTTGTCATTCAAACCTAGAAAACTCATTTTGAACCCACTTTTCGAGAAAATCGTGAATTTGTTAAAAATTCAGTATTCTCAACTTTTTTCGTGCTCTAACTTTGCCCAATATTGGGAGATTTAAAAAAGCAATGTTTCAGTTAGTAGTCATCCATTACTTACTTTTTGTCTTTCAAACCTAGAAAACTCATTTGAACCCACTTTTTCGGAAAATCGTGAATTGGTAAAATTCAGTATTCAATAACTTTTCCTTGCTCTAACTCTTTGAAAATATTGGGACGATTTTAAAAAAGCAATTTTTCATAGTTAGTAGCGCATCCAGTTTTAGTTTTAACTTTTGTCATTCAAACCTAGAAAACTCATTTTTGACCCACTTTTCAGAAAATCGTAATTGTTAAAATTGCAGTATTCTCAACTTTTCCGGCTCTAACTTTGCCATATTGGGACGATTTAAAAAAGCAATGTTTCAGTTAGTGAGGCGCATACCACAGTTTACTTACTTTTGTCATTCAACGAAAAAGTTGAGATTGTGTCGGGATCGATCTAAAGTTTACTAGATTAGTAAATTTTTACAAATTCACGATTTTCTCGAAAAGTGTGTTTGAAATGAGCTATCCAGGTTTAATTGACAAATATAGGTAAACCGGATGAGCTGCTAACTGATAAATTGCTTTTTTGTCATCATCGCAATATTGGCAATTTTAAAGCACGGAAGTTGAGATTGTGTCGGAATCGAAAGTTTGCCGGATTAGTCATTTTTACAAATTCACGATTCTCTATAAGTGGGTTCAAATTTAGTTGTCCAGGCTTAATGACAAATAAAGGTTCACTGATTAGCTGCTAACTGAATAAATTTCTTTTTTGTCATCATCGCATTTGGATGTTATAGCATGAAAGGCTGATATTTACCCATATTTAACAATTCCTGAGTTTTCTCGAAAAGTGGGTCGAAATGAGTTTCTAGGTTTCAATGACAAATAAAAGTAAACTGGATGAGCTGCTAACTTACTTACTTTTACTTTTGTCATTCAAACCCAGAAAACTCATTTGAACAACTTTTCCGTGCTCTACTTTGTTAATATGGGGACGATTTAAAAAAGCAATGTTTTAGTTAGTTCTCATACAGTTTACTTACTTTTTGTCATTCCAAACCTAGAAAACTATTTTGAACCCACTTTTTCGAGAAATCGTGAATTGTTAAAATTCAGTATTCTCAACTTTTCCAGTGCTCTAACTTTGCCAGATTATTGGGAACGATTGTAAAAAAGCAATGTTTCAGTTAGTAGCGCATCCAGTTTTACTTACTTTGTCATTTAAAACCTAGAAAACTTCATTTTACCCTAATTTTTGAGAAAAATCGTGAATTTGCAAAAATTCAGTTTTCTCAACTTTTCGTGCTCTTGACTTTGCCAATATTGGTAACGTTTAAAAAAGCATGTTTTCAGTAGTAGCGCATCCAGTGTACTTACTTTTGTCATTCAAACCTATAAACTCCTTTTTAAACCTACTTTTGGTGTGTGAATCGTGAATTTGTAAAAATTCAGTTTTTCTCAACTTTCAGCGTCTCTAACTTTTGCAATTATTGATGATTTAAAAAAGCAATGTTTCAGTTTAGTAGCGCATCCAGTTTACTTACTTTTTGTCATTCAAACGCTAGAAACTCATTTTGAACCCACTTTTTCGAGAAAATCGTGAATTTGTAAAATTCAGTATTCTCAACTTTTCCGTGCTCTAACTTAGCCAAATATTGGGACATTTTTAAAAAGGCAATGTTTCAAGATAGTGCGCATCAGTTTACTTATTTTGTCATTCACCTAGAAAACACATTTTGATTTAACCCCACTTTTTTCGAGAAAATCGTGATTTGTTAAAATTCAGTAGTCTCAACTTTTCCGTGGCTCTAACTTAGCCAATATTGGGACGATTTTAAAAAAGCAATGTTTTCAGTGTATAGTAGCGCATCCAGTTTTACTTTCTTTGTCATTCAATAACCTAGAAACATCATTTTGACACCCACTTTTCGAAAAATCGTTGAATTTGTTAAATTCAAGTATTCTCAGGCTTTTCCGTGCTCTAACTTTGCCAATATTGGGACATTTAAAAAAAGCAATGTTTTCAGTTAGTAGCGCATCCAGTGTTTTCACTTACTTTTGTCATTCATAACACTATGAAACTCATTTTTAACCTACTTTCGAGAAAACGTGAATTTGCAAAAAATCAGTTTTTTCACTTTTTCCCTGCTCTAAAACTTTGTTTAATATGGGGACGATTTAAAAAAGCAATGTTTTATTAGTGGCTCATACAGGTTATCTTACTTTTGTCATTCAAACCTAGAAAACCTCATTTGAACCACTTTTTCGAGAAAATCGTGAATTTTGTTAAAATTCAGTATTCTCAACTTTTTCGTGCTCTAACTTTGGCCAAATATTGGTACGATTTAAAAAAAAGCAATGTTTCAGTTAGTAGATCATCTAGTTACTTACTTTTTGTCATTCAAACCTAAAACTCTTTGAACCCACTTTTCGGAAAATCGTGACTTTGTACAAATTCATATTCATAACTTTTCTTGCTCTAATTAATTTGAAATATTGGACGATTTAAAACAGCAATGTTTTCAGTTAGTACGTACATCCAGTTGCGTTACTTTTTGTCATTCCAAACCTAGAAAACTCATTTTGAACCCCTTTTCCGGAGAAAATCGTGAATTTGTTAAAATTCAGTATTCTCACTTTTCCGTGCTCTAACTTTGCGATTGGGGACGATTAAAAAAGCAATGTTTTCAGTTAGTAGCGCATCCAGTTTACATACTTTTGTCATTCAACCTAGAAAACTCATTTTTAACCTAATTTTTGAGAAAATCGTGAATTTGCAAAAATTCAGTTTCTCAACTTTTTCGTGCTTGTTCTAACGTTTGCCAATATTGGGACGTTTAAAAAAGCATTGTTTCAGTTAGTAGCGCATCCAGTTTACTTACTTTGTCATTCAAACCTAGAGAACTCCTTTTTACCCCACTTTTCGAGAAAATCGTGAATTTGTAAAAATTAGTTTTCTGCAACTTTTTCCGTGCTCTAACTTTGCCCATATTGGGAATGATTTAAAAAAGCATGTTGTAGATAATACCATCCAGTTTACTTCTTTTGTCATTCAACCTATAAAACCTCATTTTGACCCACTTTTCGAGAAATCGTGAATTTGTTTAAAATTCATATTCCACTTTTCCGTGCTCTAACTTAGCCAATATTGGGACGAATTTAAAAAAGCTGTTCAGAAGGTAGCGCTCCGAGTTTACTTTCTTTGTCATTCAAACCTAGAAAAAACTCATTTGAAACCCACTTTTCGAGAAAATCGTAATTTGTTAAATTCAGTATTGCTCACTTTTCCGTGCTCACTTTGCCAATATTGGGCGATTTAAAAAAGCAATGTTCAGTTAGTAGCGCATCCAGTTTACTTATTTTGTCATTCAAACCTAGAAAACTCATTTATAACCTAATTTTTGAGAAATCGTGAATTTGCAAAAAAACTTTTTCTCACTTTTTTCGTGCTCTAACTTTGTGCCAATATTGGGACGATTAAAAAAGCAATGTTTTCAGTTAGTATCGCTTCCAGTTACTTACATTTGTCATTCAAACCTAGAAAACTCATTTTGAACCACTTTTTTTTCGAGACAATCGTGTGAATTTGGGTAAAAAAAAAAAAATTAAGTATTCTCACTTTTTTTTTTTTCCGGCTCTAACTTTGCCAATATGGGGACGATTAAAAAGCAATTTTTCAGTTAGTAGCGCATGCCAGTTACTTACTTTTGTCATTCAAACCTAGAAACTCATTTTGAACCCACTTTTTTCGAGAAATCGTGAATTTGCAAAAATTTAGTTTTCCTCACTTTTCCGGGCTCTAACCTTTGCCAATATTGGGACGAATTTAAAAAACAATGTTTCAGTAGTAGCGCATCCAGTTTACTTACTTTGTCATTCAAACCAGAAAAACTATTTGAACCCACTTTTCGAGAAAATCGTGATTGTAAAAATTCAGTTTTCTCACTTTATCCCGTGCTCTAACTTTGCAATATTGGTACTATTTAAAAAGCAATGTTTCAGTTGTAGCGCTTCCAGTTTACTTACATTTGGTCCAGTCAAACGCTAGAAAACTCATTTTGAACCCACTTTCGAGAAAATCGTGAATTTGTTAAAATTCATTATTCTCAACTTGTTCCGTGCTCTAACTTTGCATATTGGGACGATTTAAAAAAGCAATTGTTTCATTAGTAGCGCATCCCGTTTTTACTTACTTTTTGTCATTCAAACCTAGAAACTTATTTTGAACCCACTTTCGGGAAATCGTGAATTTGTAAAAATTCAGTTTTTTCTCTCAACTTTTCCGTGCTCTACTTTGTTTAATATGGGGACGATTTAAAAAAGCAATGTTTTTAGTTAGGGCTCATACAGTTTACCTTCTTTTGTCATTCCAAACCCAGAAAACTAATTTTGGGAACCCACTTTTCGAGAAAATCGTGATTTGTTAAAATTCAGTATACTCAACTTTTTCGTGCCATAACTTTGTCCAATATGGGACATTTAAAAAAGCAATGTTTCAGTTAGTAGATCATCCAGTTTACTTACTTTGTCATTTCAAACCTAGAAAACTCATTTTTTGAACCCAATTTTCGAGAAAATCGTGATTTGTAAGATTCAGTATTCATAACTTTTCTTGCGTCTAACTTTGAAAAATATTGGGACGAATTTTAAAAAAGCATGTTTCAGTTAGTAGCGCATCCAGTTTACTACTTTTGTCATTCACACCTAGAAAACTCTCATTTTGAACCCACTTTCGAGAAAATCGTGAATTTGTTAAAAATATCAGTATTCTCAACGTTTCGTGCTCTACAATTTGCCAATATTGGGACGATTTAAAAAGCAATGTTTCAGTTTAGTAGATCATCCAGTTTACTTACTTTTGTCCATTCAACCTAAGAAAACTCATTTTGAACCCTTTTTCGAGAAAATCGTGAATTTTTGTGTAAAAATTCAGTATTCATAACTTTTCTTGCTCTCACTTTGGAAAATATGGGACGATTTTAAAAAAGCAATGTTTCCGTTAGAAGCGCAATCCAGTTTAGTTACTTTTGTCCTTCAAACCTAGAAACTCATTTTGAACCAACTGGGAGGGGGGGGGGGGAGAAAACGTGAATTTGTAAAATTCAGTATTCTCAACTTTTCCGTGCTCTACCTTAGCCTATTGGGACGATTAAAAAGCAATGTTTCAGATAGTACGCATCCCGTTTACTTTCTTTTTGTCATTCAAACCTATAAAAATCATTTTGAACCCCTTTTCTGAGAAAATCGGATTTTGTAAACAAGTCAGTATTCATAACTTTTCCTTGCTCTACTTTGAAAATATTGGGACTGATTTTAAAAAAAGCAATGTTTCAGTTAGAAGCGCATCCAGTTTTAGTTACTTTTGTCCTTTCAAACCTAGAAAACTCATTTTGAACCCACTTTCGAGAAAATCGTGAATTTGTTAATAATTCAGTATTCTCAACTTTTCCGTGCTCTAACTTGCCAATATTGGGAAAACCCCGAAAATTTAAAAAGCATATTTCAGTTTATAGCTGCATCCAGTTTACTTAACTTTTTGTCATTTAAACCTGAGAAAATCATTTTTAACCTAATTTTTTGAGAAAATCGTGAATTTGTAAAATTCAGTTTTTCTCAACTTTTTTCGTGCTCTACACTTTGCCTAATATTGGATGATTTAAAAAGCAATGTTTTAGATAGTAGCGCATTCCAGTTTACTTACTTTTGTCTTCAAACCTAGAAAACTCATTTTGAACCACTTTTCGAGAAAATCGTTGAATTTGTTTTAAAATTCAGGTATTCTCAACTTTTCCCGTGCTCTAAGCTTACCAATATTGGGGACGATTTAAACAAGCAATGTTTCAGATAGTAGCGCTCAGTTTACTCTCCTTTGTCATTCCAAACCCTAGAAAACTCATTTTGAACCCACTTTTCGAGAAAAATCGTGAATTTGTAAAAATTCGTTTTTCTCAAACTTTTCCGTGCTCTAAACTTTGCCAATATTGGGACGATTTACAAAAGCAATGTTTCAGTAGTAGCGTTCCAGTTACGTACTTACATGTGTCATTCAAACCTGAAACTCATTTTTGACCCACTTTTCGAGAAATCGTGAATTTGTTAATTCAGTATTCCTCAACTTTTCCGTGCTCTAACTTTGCCATATTGGGGGACGATTTAAAAAGCACTGTTTTATTGTAGCGCATCCAGTTACTTACTTTTGTCATTCAAACCTAGAAAACCTCCTTTTTGACCCCACCTTTTCGAGAAAATCGTGAATTTGGCCAAAATTTCAGTTTTTCCTCACTTTTCCGTGCTCTAACTTTGCCATAGTGGTACGATTTTAAAAAAGCAATGTTTCAAGTTAGTAGCGCATCCAGTTTTACTTACTTTGTGATTACAAAACCCGAAAACTCATTTGACCACTTTTCGAGAAATCGTGAATTTGTAAATTCAGTTTTATCAACTTTTCCGTGCTCTAACTTTGTTAATATGGGGACTATTTAAAAAAGCAATGTTTCAGTTAGTAGATCATCCAGTTTACTTACTTTTGTCATTCAAACCTAGAAAACTCCTTTTGAACCCAATTTTCGAGTAAATCGTGAATTTGTAAGAATGTGGAGATTCAAACTTGTTTCCTTGCTCTAACTTTTGAAATATTGGACGATTTAAAAAGCACTGTTTCAGTTAGTAGCGCATCCATTTACTTACTTTTTTCATCAAACCCTAAGAAACACTCATTTGAACCCACTTTTTCGAGAAATCGTGAATTTGTTAAGATATCAGTATTCTCACTTTTTCCGTGCTCTAACTTTGCCAAATATTGGGACGATTTAATAAAAAGCAATGTTTTCAGTTAGTAGATCATCTAGTTTACTTACTTTTGTCATTCAAACCTAAAAACTCATTTTGAACCCCTTTCGAGAAAAATAGTAATTTGTAAAAATTCAGTATTCATAACTTTTCCTTGCTCCTAACTTTGAAAATTTGGACTATTTAAAAAGCCATGTTTCAGTTAGAAGCGCATCCAGTTTAGTTTACCTTTTGTCCTTCAACCTAGAAAACTCATTTTGAAACCCACTTTTCGAGAAAATCGTGATTTGTTAAATTCAGTATTCTCAACTTTCCGTGCTCTAACTTAGCCAATATTGGGACGATTTAAAAAGCAAATGTTTCAGATAGTAGCGCATCCAGTTACTTTCTTATGTCATTCAAACCTAGAAACCTCATTTTGAAACCCACTTTTCGAGAAAATCGTGATTTTTGTAAAAAGTCAGTATTCATAACTTTCCTTCCTCTAACTTTGAAAATATTGGGACGATTAAAAAAGCAATGTTTCATGTTAGAAGCGCATCCAGTTTAGTTACTTTTGTCCTTCAACCTAGAAAACCTCATTTTGAACCCAACTTTTCGAGAAAAATCGTGAATTGTAAAAATTCAGTATTCCTCAACTTTTCACGTGCTCTATCTTTGCCAATATTGGACGATTTAAAAAAGCAATGTTTCAGTAGTATCGCATCCAGTTTTACTTTACTTTTGTCTTCAAACTCAGAGAACAATCGTGATATGTAAAAATTCAGTAATTCATCAACTTTTCCGTGCTCTAACTTTGCCAATATTTGGACGATTTAAAAAAGCAATATTTCAGTTAGTAGCGCATCCAATTTTACTTACTTTTGTGCTTTATAAAACTAGAAACGTCATTTTTTAACCTAATTTTTTGAGAAATCGTGAATTTGCAAAAATTCAGTTTTCTCCAACTTTTTTCGTGCTCTAACTTATTCTCAACTTTCCGTGCTCTAACTTGCCAATATTGGGACGATTTAAAAAAGCAATGTTTCAGTTAGTAGCGCATCCAGTTTACTTACTTTTGTCATTCAAACCTAGAAAACTCATTTTGAACCCACTTTTCGAGAAAATCGTGAATTTGTGAAAATTCAGTTTTCTCAACTTTTCCGTGCTCTAACTTTGCCAATATTGGGACGATTTAAAAAAGCAATGTTTCAGTTAGTAGCGCATCCAGTTACTTACTTTTGTCATTCAAACCTAGAAAACTCATTTTTAACCTACTTTTTGAGAAAATCGTGAATTTGTAAAAATTCAGTTTTCTCAACTTTTCCGTGCATCGTGAATTTGTAAAAATTCAGTTTTCTCAACTTTTCCGTGCTCTAACTTTGCCAATATTGGGACAATTAAAAAAAGCAATGTTTCAGTTAGTAGCGCATCCAGTTTACTTACTTTTGTCATTCAAACCTAGAAAAACTCATTTGAACCCACTTTTTGAGAAAATCGTGAATTTGTAAAAATTCAGTTTTCTCAACTTTTCCGTGCTCTAACTTTGCCAATATTGGGACGATTTAAAAAAGCAATTTTTCAGATAGTAGCGCATCCAGTTTACTTACTTTTGTCATTCAAACCTAGAAAACTCATTTTGAACCCACTTTTCGAGAAAATCGTGAATTTGTAAAAATTCAGTTTTCTCAACTTTTCCGTGCTCTAACTTTGCCAATATTGGGACGATTTAAAAAGCAATTTTCAGATAGTAGGCATCCAGTTTACTTACTTTTGTCATTCAAACCTAGAAAACTCATTTTGAACCCACTTTTCGAGAAAATCGTGAATTTGTAAAAATTCAGTTTACTCAACTTTTCCGTGCTCTAACTTTGCCAATATTGGGACGATTTAAAAAAGCAATGTTTCAGTTAGTAGCGCATCCAGTTTACTTACTTTTGTCATTCAAACCTAGAAAAACTCATTTTGAACCCACTTTTTGAGAAATCGTGAATTTGTAAAAATTCAGTTTTTCTCAACTTTTCCGTGCTCTAACTTTGCTAATATTGGGACGATTTAAAAAAAGCAATGTTTCAGATAGTAGCGCATCCAGTTTACTTACTTTTGTCATTCAAACCTAGAAAACTCATTTTGAACCCACTTTTCGAGAAAATCGTGAATTTGTTTAAAAATTTAGTTTCTCAACTTTCCGTGCTCTAACTTTGCCAATATTGGGACGATTTAAAAAAGCAATGTTTCAGTTAGTAGCGCATCCAGTTTACTTACTTTTGGTCATTCAAAAACCCAGAAAACTCATTTTTAACCCACTTTTGAGAAAATCGTGAATTTGAAAAATTCAGTTTTCTCAACTTTTCCGTGCTCTAACTTTGCCAAAATTGGGACGATTTAAAAAAAACAATTTTCAGATATAGCGCATCCAGTTTTTCTTACTTTTCATTTAAACCTAGAAAAATCATTTTTAACCACTTTTCGAGGAAAAACCTGAATTTGTAAAAATTCAGTTTTCTCAACTTTCCGTGCTCTAACTTTGCCAATATTGGGGCGATTTAAAAAAGAAAAGTTTCAGTTAGTAGGCCCTCCAGTTTAATTACTTTTGTCATTCAAAACCCAGAAAACTCATTTGAACCCACTTTTCGAAAATCGTGAATTGTTAAAATTCAGTTTTCTCAAAAATTTTCCGTGCTCTAACTTTGCCAATATTGGGACGATTTAAAAAAGCAATGTTTCAGTTAGTAGCGCATCCAGTTTTCTACTTTTGTCATTCAAACCTAGAAAACTATTTAACCCACTTTTTAGAAAATCGGAATTTTCAAAAATTTTATTTTTTTCAAATTTTTCCTGCTCTAATTTGCCAATATTGGACTTTAAAAAAACAATGT
>JANFPS010000262.1:0-21540 GCA_024703675.1 Drosophila nebulosa
AAAAAAAATTTGACCCCTTTTAAAAATTTGAAAATTTTAAAAAAATTTTATATTTTTTTTGTCTTTTGTTTTTTTTTTTTAAAAAAAAATTTTGGAAGGAATTTTTTTAATTTGTTAAAAAAAAAAAAAAAAAAAATTCAGTTCTCTCAACTTTTCCGTGCTCTAACTTTGCCAATATTGGGACGATTTAAAAAGCAATGTTTTTAGTTAGTAAACGCATCCAGTTTACTTACATTTGTCATTCAAACCCAGAAAACTCATTTTGAACCCACTTTTCGAGAAAATCGTGAATTAGTAAAAATTCCAGTTTACTTACATTTGTCATTCAAAAACCCAGAAAATCATTTTTTAACCTACTTTTTCGAGAAAATCGTGAATTTTTAAAAATTCAGTTTTTCTCAACTTTTCCGCTGCTCTAACTTTGCCATATTGGGACGATTTAAAAAAGCAATGTTTCAGTTAGTAGCTTTATCCAGTTTACTTACTTTTTTCATCAAACCCAGAAAACACATTTTTAACCCACTTATCGAGAAAATCTTTGAATTTGTAAAAAAATTTAGTTCTCTCAACTTTTCCGTGCTCTAACTTGCCAATATTGGGACGATTTAAAAAAGCAATGTTTCAGTTAGTAGCGCATCCAGTTTACTTACTTTTGTCATTCAAACCTAGGGAAAAAAACATTTGAACCCACTTTTCGAGAAATCGTTTAATTTGTAAAATTCAGTATTCTCACCTCTTCAGTGCTCTAACTTTTTTTCAATATTGGGACGATTTAAAAAAAGCAATGTTTCAGTTAGTAGCGCATCCAGGTTACTTTCATTGTCATTCAAACCTAGAAAACTCATTTTTAACCTACTTTTCGAGAAAATCGTGAATTTGTAAAAATTCAGTTTTCTCAACTTTTCGTGCTTAACTTTGCCAATTGGGACGATTTTAAAAAAGCAATGTTTCAGTTAGTGGCTCATACAGTTTACTTACTTTTGTCATTCAAACCTAGAAAACTAATTTTGAACCCACGTTTCGAGAAAATCGTGAATTTGTAAAAATTCAGTATTCTCAACTTTTCCCTGCTCTAACTTTGCCAATATTGGCACGATTTAAAAAAGCAATGTTTTAGTTAGTGGCTCATACAGTTTACTTACATTTGTCATTCAAACCTAGAAAACTAATTTTGAACCCACTTTTCGAGAAAATCGTGAATTTGTAAAAATTCAGTTTTCTCAACTTTTCCGTGCTTTAACTTTGCCAATATTGGGGGCGATTTAAAAAAGCAATGTTTCATTCGCTAAACCCATGAAAACTCATTTTGAACCTACTATTTTCGAGAAAATCGATGAATTGAATTTGTATAATTCAGTATTATCAACTGTTTGTTATGTGCTCAACATCTTTGACCAATATTGGGACCCCCCCCCCCCCCCCGGTCATTTAAAAAAGCAATGTTTCAGTCTAGTTAGCTTCTTCTAGTTTATCTTACTTTTGTTCATGTTCAAACGTAGAAAACTAATTTTGAACCCACTTTTCGAGAAAAATGTCTTAAAATTGTAAAAATTCAGTATTTCTCAACATTTTCCGGCTCTAACTTTGCCAATATTTGGGACGATTTGAAAAAAGCAATGTTTCAGTAGTAGCGCACCAGTATAGGTTACTTTTGTCAATTCAATACCTAAAAAAACCACAATTTTTGGAACCACTGTTTTCGAGAAATCGGAATTTGTAAAAAATTCAGTATTTCACCCTCTTCATGTGCTCATACTTTGTCAATATGGAACGATTTAAAAAAATGCAGGTTCAGTTAGTAGAGCATCCAGTTTACTTACATTTCAATTCAAACCTATATAACTCATTTTTAAACCTACTTTCGAGAAAATCGTGGAATTTTTTGAATTTTGAATTTGTAAAAATTCTATGTTTCTCAACTTTTCGTGCTCTAACATTGCCACTATTGGGACGATAGTGTAAAAAAGCAATGTTTCAGTTATAGGTAGCTACATTCCAGTTTACTTACTTTTGTCATTCAACCTAGAAAAACATATTTGAACCACTTTTCGAGAAAATCTTGAATTTGTTAAAATTCAGTTCTCTCAACTGTCCGTGCTCTAACTTGCCAATATTGGGACGATTTAAAAAAAGCAAGTTTCAGTTAGGAGCGCACCAGTTACTTACATTTGTCATTCAAACTAGAAAAACTTCATTTTGAACCCCACTTTTCGAGGAAAAATCGTGATATTTGTTAAAAGTTCAGTTACTTACATTTGTTCATTCAAACTAGAATAAATCATTTTTAACCTACTTTTTGAGAAAATCGTGAATTTGAAAAATTCAGTTTTCTCAACTTTTCCGTGCTCTAACTTTGCCAATATTGGGACGATTTAAAAAGCATGTTTCAGTTAGTAGCTCATCCAGTTTACCTTACTTTGTCAATTCAAACCTAGAAAAACACATTTTGACCCACCTTTTCGAGAAAATCTTGAATTTTGTAAAAATTCAGTTCTCTCAACTTTTCCGGGCTACTAACTTTGCCATATGGGACGATTTAAAAAGCAATGTTGCTATGTGTAGTAGCGCATCAGTTTACTTGCTTTGTCATTCAAACCTAGAAAACACATTTTGAAACACTTGTCGGAAAAAATCGTTGAATTGGCATTTGTAAATTCAGTATTATCACCTCTTCAGTGCTCTAACTTGTCAATATTGGGACGATTTTAAAAAGCAATGGTTCAGTTAGTAGCGGCATCAGGTTACTAACATTTGTCATTCAAACCTAGAAAATCATTTTGCCAACCCACTTTTCGAGAAAAGCGTGAATTTGTTAAAAATTCATTTTCTCAACTTTTTCCTCATGCTCTAACTTGCCAATATTGGTGACGATTTTAAAAAAGGAATGTTTCAGTTAGTGGCTCAATTAAGTACTACTTTTGTCATTCAAACCAGAAAACTAATTTTGAACCCACGTGTTCGAGAAAATCTGTTGAATTTGTAAAAATTCAGTATTCTCAACTTTTCCCTGCTCTAACTTTGCAATCATTGGCACGATTTAAAAAAGCAAATGTTTTAGTTAGTGGCTCTACAGTTTACTACATGTGTCATTCAAACCTAGAAAACTAATTTTGAACTCACTTTTCGAGAAAATCGTGAAGTTTGTAAAAATCAGTTTCATCAACTTTTTCCGTGCTTAAATTGTCCAATCATTGGATCTTAGAGACGATTTTTATTAAAAAGGACATGTTGTCAGTTTAGTGGCTCATCCAGTTTTACTTACTTTGTCATTCAAACCTGTGTGTAGAAAACACATTTTGAACCAACTTTCGAGAAATCTATGAATTTGTAAAAATTCAGTCTCTCAACTTTTCACGTGCACTCTAACTTTGCCAATATTGGGACGATTAAAAAAAGCAATGTTCAGTTAGTAGTCATTCCAGTACTTACTTTTTCATTCCCAAACATAGAAAACTCAATTGAACCCACTTCGAAAAAATCGTGTTGAACTTGTAAAAATTTACTAATCTGCAAAAAACTTCAAGAACGATCGACACAGTCTTTTACTTTTCTGTGCTTATATCAATGCCAATAGGTGCGATGATGACAAAAAGCACATTTATCAGTTAGCAGCTCATCCAGTTTACCTCTTTTACTTGTCATAAAACCTTGTAGAGAGAAACTATTTTGAAACACACTTTTCGAGGAAAATCGTGAATTTGTAAGAATTTACTTTCACGACGAACTTAAAGTCGCAGATACCGACACAAATGCTTAACTTTTCCGTGCTCTAACATTGCCAATATTGTCGATGATGACAAAAAGCAATTTAATCAGTTAGCATCTCTTCCAGTTTACCGTTATTGGCCATTCAAACTAGAAAGAAAATTCATTTCGAACCCACTTTTCGAGAAAATCGTGAAATTTGTAAAATCATTTACTAAAGCTGCCGAACATAAGATCGATACCGACGCATCTCAAATTTCACCTTGCTCTAAAAATGTGCCAATATTGTACGATGATGACAAAAAGCAATAATCAGTTAGCAGTTCATCCAGTTTACCTTTGATTTGTCATTTCAAACCTTAAAAATCATTTTTGAACCCACTTCAGAAAAAATCGTGACTTTTTCAGCTTTGTCCGTGCTATAACAGGCCAATATTGGATGATCACAAAGCAATTTATCAGTAAGAAGCTCATCATAGTTCACTTTCGCATTTGTCATTCAAACATAGAAAACCTCATTTGGAACCCACTTTTTCGAGAAAATCGTGAATTGTAAAAATTTCTTACTAATCTGGCAACACTTAAGAACGATACTGGACAAATAGTCTTTACTTTTCTGTGCACTGTAACAATGCCAATATTGCGATGATGACCCAAAAAAGCAATTATCAGTTTAGCAGCTTCTCAAGTAACTTATCTGTCATTCAAACCTAGAAAATCATTTGATGACCCAACTTTTCGGAAAGAAAATCGTGTGAAATTTGTAAAAAATTTATACTAATCTGTGGCCGAACATAAGATCACGATACCGACGCAATCTACAAACTTTTTCACTTGCTCTAAAAATTGCCAATATTGCCGATGATGATCAAAAATGCAATTAATCAGTTAGCAGTTCATTCAGTTTACCTTAATTTGTCACTCAAAACCTAGTAGAAAACTGCAATTGTGAAACCCACTTTTCGAGAAAATCGTGAATTTGTAAAAATTCACCAATCTGACGATCTGTTATCGATCCCGACACAATCTCAACTTTTCCGTTGCATTCTAACATTGCAATATTGCGATATGATGACAAAAAGCAATGTTAATCTAGTTAGCAGCTCATCAGTTTACCATTAATTTGCACTCAAACATAGAAACTCATTGAAACCACTTTTCGAGAAAAATCGTGAAATTTGTAAAAAATTTACTAATCTGCCGAAACATACGAATCGATTACCGACGCAACTCAACTTTTCCTTTGCTATAAAATTGCCAACTATGCGATGATGACAAAAAGGCATTAATCAGTTACAGTTCATCTACAGTTTACTCTAAGTGTCACTCAAACTAGAAATTACTCATTTGAAACCCACTTTTCGAGAGAAATCGTGAATTTGTAAAAATTGTGTAATCTTCAGCTTTCATGCTATAACATTACCAATATTGGGCCGATCCCAAAAAAGCAATGTATTCAATTTAGCAGTTAATCCAGTTTACCTTTTATTGGTCCATTTTTCAAAACCTAAAAAAAACTCATTTTGAACCCACTTTTCGGAAAAAAAATCGTGAACTCTTTTCAGCTTTTCCGTGCTATAAACATTGCCATATTGGGATGATCACAAAAGCAATTTATCAGTAAGAAGCTCATTAGTTCACTTTCGTTTGTCATTCAAACCTAGAAAACTCATTTTGAAACCCACTTTTCGAGAAAATCGTGAATTTGTAAACATTACTACTCCGACGAACTTAGATTGATACCGACCACATCTTAACTTTTCCGGCCGTGCTCTAACAATTGCAATATTGCGATGATGACAAAAAGCAATATCAGTTAGCAGATCAGTTTACCTTAATTTTTTTTTTTTTTTTTTTTTTTTTTTTACTCAAACCTAGAAAACTCATTTGAAACCCACTTTTAGAGAAAATCGTGAATTGTAAAATTGGGTAAATCTCAGCTTTCCATGCTATAACATTGCCAATATTGGGACGATCACAAAAAGCAATGTATCAATTAGCAGTCATCCAGTTACCTTTTATTTGTCATTCAACCTAAAAAAAACCCATTTTGAACCCACTTTTTTTTTTCCTAAAAAAATCGTGAACTCTTTTCAGCTTTTCGTGATTAGAACATTGCCACTATTGGGACGATCACAAAAAGCAATGTATCAAGTAAGAAAGCTCATTAGTTCACTTTCGTTTGTCATTCAAACCTAGAAAACTCATTTGAACCCACTTTCGAAGAATCGTGAATGTAAGAATTTACTATCCGTCGAACTTAAAATCGATACCGACACAATCTTTGCTTTTCTGTGCTCTAACGTTGCCAATATTGCGATGATGACAAAAAGAATTAATCAGTTAGCAGCTCATCCAGTTACCTTAATTTGTCACTCAAACCTAGAAAACCATTTGAAACCCATTTTTCGAAAAAATCGTTGAATTTGCAAAATTGGGTAATCTCAGCTTTTTCATGCTATAAAATTACCAATATGGGACGACACAAAAAAGCAATGTATCAATTAGCAGTTCATTCAGTTCACCTTTTTATTTGTCATTCAATAAAAAATATTTTAGGAACCCACTTTCGAAACAAAATCGTGAACTCTTTTCAGCTTTTCCGTGCTTATAACATTGCCAATATTGGGATGATCACAAAAGCAATTTATCAGTAACGAAGCTCATTCTAGTTCACTTCGTTGTCATTCAAAACTAGAAAAATCATTTTGAAACCCACTTTTCGAAAAAATCGTTTTGAATTGTAAACATTTACTAATCGACGACTTAAGATCGATACGACACATAATCTTTAACTTTTCCGTGCTCTAACAATTGCCAATTTGCGATGATGACAAAAGCAATTTAATCAGTTAGCAGCTGCATCAGTTTACCTTAATTTGTCACTCAAAAACCTAGAAAACTCATTTGCACAAACCCACTGTTTTCGAGAAAAATCGTGAATTTGTAAAAATGGGGTAATCTCAGCTTTCCATGCCCATAACATTGCCAATATTGGGAAAATCACAAAAAAGCAATGTATCAATTAGCAGTTCATCCAGTTTAACCTTTTATTTGTCATTCAAACCTAAAAAACCCATTTTGAACCACTTTTCGAAAAATCGTGAACTCTTTTCAGCTTTTCCGTGCTATAACATTGCCAATATTGGGATGATCACAAAAAAGCAAATTTATCAGTAAGGAAGTCATCTAGTTCACTTTCGGTTTGTCATTCAAACCTAGCAAACTCATTTTGAACCCACTTGTCGGTATAAACGTGAATTTGTAAACATTTACTAATCCGACGAACTTAGATCGATACCGACAACAATCTTAACTTTTCCGTGCTCTAACATTGCCGCATATTGCGATGAGGACAAAAAAGCAATTTATTCAGTTAGACAGCTCATCCAGGTTACCTTAATTTGTCACTCAAAACCTAAAAAACTCATTTGAAACCCACTTTTCGAGAAAATCTTGAATTTGTAAGAATTCAGTATTCTCAACTTTTCCGTGCTTTAACTTTGCCAATATTGGACGATTTAAAAAAAGCAATGGTCAGTTAGTAGACGCTATCCAGTTTTACTTATCTGTCATCAAACCTCAGAAAATACACATTGAACCACTGTTCGAGAAAACCGTGAATTGGTAAAAATTCAGGTTTTTGCAACTTTTCCGTGCTCTAACTTGCCAATATTGGGTACGATTTAAAAAAGCAATGGTTTCAGTTAGTAGCGCATCCAGTTTACTGAACTTTTGTCGTTAAAACCTAGAAAAACTATTTGAAAACACTTTTCGAGAAATCGTGAATTTGTAAAATTCAGGTATTCTCACTTTTCCGTGCTCTTACCTTTGCCACGATATTGGGACGATTTAAAAAAGCAATGTTTCAGTTAGTAGCGCATCCAGTTTACTTACTTCTGTCATCAAACTAGAAAACACATTTGAACCCACTTTCGAGGAAAATCTGTGAATTTGTTAAAAAATTTCAGTTTTCTCAACTTTTCCGTGCCTCTAACTTGCCAATCTTGGGACCCCGATTTAAAAAAGCAAATGTTTCAGGTAGTAGCGCATACAGTTTACTTACTTATGTCATTCAAACCGCAGAAAACCATTTTGAACCCACTTTTCGAGAAAACGGAATTTGTAAAAATCAGCTTTCCCAATTTTCCGTGCTCTAACTTTGAAAATATTGGACGATTTAAAAAAGCAATGTTTCAGTTAGTAGCGCATCCAGGTTACTTACTTTTTTATTCAAACCTAGAAAACTCATTTTTAACCCACACTTTTCGAGGAAATCGTGAATTTGTAAAAATTCCAGTTTTCTCAACTTTTCCCTGCTCTAACTTTGCCAATATTGCACGGTTTAAAAAAGCATGTTTAGGTTACGTGGTCATACAGGTACTACTTTGTGCACTCAAACCTAAGACAAATAAATTTTGGAACCCACGTTTTCGAGAAAATCTTGAATTGTTGTTAAAATTCAGTATTCTCAACTTTGTCCCGTTGCGAACTTTGCCAATATTGGGACGATTTAATAACCTCAATGTTTCAGTTAGTAGCGCATCCAGTTTACTTACTTCTGTCATTTCAACTAGAAAACACATTTTGAACCCACTTTTCGAGAAAACGTGATGAATTTGTAAAAAAATCAGTTTTTCTCAACTTCCGTGCTTTAACTTTGCCAAATATTGGACACGATTTTAAAAAAGCAATGTTTCAGGTTAGTAGCTCATCCAGTTTACTTACTTATGTCATTTTCAAACGTAGAAACTTCATATTGAACCCACTTTTCGAAAAAATCGTGAACTTGTAAAAAATTTAATAATCTGGCCAAACTTAAGAAACGATACGACACAGTCTTTACTTTTGTAGTGTGATTTACAATGCCAATATTGCGATGATGGACAAAAGCAATTTATTATGTTGGCAGCTCTTTCCTAGTTTACTTTATTGTCATTCAAACCTAAACAAAACTCATTTTGAACCCACTTTTCGAGAAAATCGTGAATTTGTTAAAATTTACTAAATCTGGCAATTAAGAACGATACCGACACAATCCCCTTTACTTTTCGTGCTTTTACAATGCCAATATTGCGATGGATGACAAAAAGCAATTTATCAGTTAGCAGATCATATAGTTTACCTTAACTTGTCATTCAAACCTAGAAAACTCATTTTGAACCCACTTTTCGAGAAAATCGTGAATTTTGTAGAAAAATTTACTAATCTGGCGGAACATAAGATCGATACCGACGCCCAATCTCAACTTTTCCCTGCTCTAAAAATTGCCAATTATGCGCTGATGGACAAAAGCAATTTTAGTAGTTCTGGAGCCTTCAGTTTACCTTTATTTGTCATTCAAACCTAAACAACTCATTTGAAACCCCTTTCGAGAAAATCGCGTGAATTTGTTAAAATTTACTAATCTGGCAAACCTAAGAAAACGACGATACCGACCACAATCTTTACTTTTGTGCTTTTACAATGCCAATATTGCGATGATGACAAAAAAGCAATGTATCAGTTAGCAGCTCATCCAGGGTTTACCTGTTACTTTTCATTCAAACCTAGAAAACCATTTTGAGACCCACGTTCGAGAAGAAAATCGTGAATTTGTAAAATTTACTAATCTGGCGAAACATAGGATCGTACGCACGCAATCTCAACTTTTTCCCTGCTCTAAAATGCCCATATTGCGATGATGACAAAAAGCATTTATTAGTGTTGGCAGCTCTTCCAGTTTACCTTTATTGTCATTTCACAAACCTACAAACTCATTTTGAAACACTTTCGAGGAAAATCGTGAATTTGTTAAAATTTACTATTGGCAAACTTAAGAACGATACCGACACAATCTTTACTTTTCGGTGCTTTTACAATGCCAAAATTGCGATGATGCCAAAAAAAGCAATTTATCAGTAGCAGTCATCCAGTGACCTTTACCTTGTCATTCAACCTAGAAAAACTCATTTGGACCCACTTTTCGAGAAAATCGTGAATTTGTAGAATTTTAACTAATCCGTCGAACTTAAGATCGATACCGACCACAATCTTTTGCTGTTCTGTGCTCTAACATTGCCATATTGCGATGATGACAAAAAGCAATTTATCAGTTGCAGCCTCATCCAGTTTACCTTTATTGTCATTCAAACCCTCAAAAAACCTAATTTTGGAACCCAACCTTCGAAAAATATTCGTGAATTTGTAAAATTGGGTAATCTCAGCTTTTCCATGCCATTAACATTGCCATTATTGTGGGACGATCACAAAAGCAATGGATCAATTAGCAGTTCAGCCAGTTACCTTTTATTGTCATTCAAACCTAAAACAAATACCCATTTGAACCTGCACTTGGTCGAAAAAAATCGTGAAAGAACTCTTGTCAGCTTTTCCGTGCTCTAACAATTGCCTAATATTGGGACGACGATCACAAAAAAGCAATGTATCAGTAAGAAGCTCATCTAGTCACTTTCGTTTGTCAGTCAACTAGAAAACTCATTTTGGAAACCCACTTTTCGAGAAATGCGTGAATTTGATAAGAAATTTACTAATCCGTCGAACTTAAATCGATACCGACACAATCTGTGCTTTTCTGTGCTAACATGCAATAGGCGATGATGACAAAAGCAATATCGCCGTGAGCAGGCTAATCAGTTTAGCTATATTTGTCATCAAGCCTAAAATACTCATTTTGAATCCGACTTTTCGAAAAAAATCGTGGAATTTGTAAAAATGTAGTATTTGCAGCCTTCCATGCTATAAACATTGCCAATATTGGGGACGATCACAAAAACGCAATGTATAAGTAAGAAGCCTCACTAGTTCACCCCTTTCGTTTGTCATTCAAACCTAGAAAACTCATTTTGAACCCACTTTTCGAGAAATCGTGAATTGTAAGAATTTACTAAATCCGTCGAACTTAAAATCGATACCGACACAATCTTTGACTTCTTCCGTGCTCTACATTGCAATATTGCGTGATGCAAAAAGCAATTTATCAGTTAGCAGCTCAATCCAGTTACCTTAATTGTTGTCACTCAAACCTAGAAACTCAGATGATACCCACTTTTCGAGAAAATCTGTGAATTTAAGAATTCAGTATTCCAACTTTTCGTGCTTTAAACTTTTGCCAATATTGGGACGATTTAAAAAAGCAATGTTTCAGTTAGAGGCATCCAGTTCGATCTGTAGTCTTCTGTCATTCCAAACCTAGAAAACACATTTTGGACTCACTGTTTCGAGACAATCGTGGAATTTGTAAAATATGCAGTTTCTCAACTTTCCACTGTTGCTCTACTTTGCCAATATTGGACGATTAAAAAGCCAATGTTCGAGTAGTAGCGCATCCAGTTTGTACTTTACTTTTGTCGTTAAATATCATGTAGAAAACTCATTTTGAACCCACTTTTCGAGAAAATCGTGTGAATTTGTAAAAATTCAGTATTGTATGATCAACTTTTTCCGTGCTCTTACTCATGCCAATATTGGAGTATCGATTTAAAAAAGCAATGTTTAGTTAGTAGCGCATCCAGTTTACTTACTTCTGTCATTCAAAACTAGAGAATAACACATTTGAACCCCACATTTTCACTGACGAAATCGTGAATTGTAAAAATTCACGTATTTATCATGTCAGCTTTTCAGTGCTTTAACACATTGCCAATATTGGGACGATCACATCAAAAAGCAATGTATGTCAGTAAGAAGCTGTGACCTTAGTCACTTCGTTTGTCATTTCAAACCCAGAAATAACTCATGGTTTGAACCCACTTTTCGAGAAAATCGTGAATTGTAAACAATTTCAGCTTTCCCAACTTTCCGTGCCTCTAACATTTGAAATATTGGACGATTTAAAAAAGCAATGTGCAGTTAGTAGGAGGCATCCAGTGTTTACTTACTTTTTATTCCAAATCCTAGGGAAAACTCATTTTGAAACCTCACTTTGTTCGAGAAAATCGTGAATTTTATAAAATATCAGTTTTTCTCAACTTTCGACTCGCCCTCAACTTTGCAATATTGGCAACGGTTTAAAAAAGCAATGTTTTAGTTAGATGGCTCATCCAGTTACTTACTTTTGTCACTCAAAACATAGAAAAACTAATTTTGAAGCCCACGTCTCGAGAAATCTTGAATTGTAAGAATTTCAGTATTATCAACTTTCCCGTGCTTAACTTTGCTCACAATATTGGGACGATTTAAAAAATCACAATGTTGCAAGTTAGGTAGCGCATCACGTTTACTACTTCTGTCATTCAAACCTAGGAAAACACATTTTGAACCACACTTTTTCGGAAAATGCGTGAATTTGTAAAAAAATTCAGTTTTCTCATAACTTTGTTCCGTGCAGTTAAAACTTTGCCAATATTGGGACGATTATAAAAAAAGCAATGTGCAGTTAGTAGCTCATCCAGTTTACTTACTTATGTCATTCTAAACATAGAAAACTCATATGAAACCCACTTTTCGAAAAATCGTGGAACTTGTAAAAAATTACTAATCTGGCAAACTTAAAGAAACGATACCGACACAGTTATTTACTTTTCTGTGATTTAACAATGCCAATATGTTGCGGATGATGACAAAAAGAACAAAAAAAACAATTAGTAGTTGGCAGCTCTTCAGTTTTACTTTATGGTCATTCAAACCTAAACATAACCATTTGACCCTTTTCGAGAAAATCGTGAATTTGTTAAAAATTTACTAATCTGGCAAACTTAAGAACGATACCGCACACCATATGTCTTTACTTTCTGTTGTTTTACCAATGCCATATTGCGATGAGTGACAAAAAGCAATTATCAGTTAGCAGCTCATCCAGTTTCCCTTTACGTGTCATTCAACCTAGAAAACTCATTTTGTAACCCACTTTTCGAGAAAAATCGTGTGAATTTTGTAAAAAATTTACTAATCTGGCGAACATAAAGATCGATACGACGCAATCTCAACTTGTCCCTGCTCTAAAAATTGCCAATATTGCGAGATGACAAAAAGCAATTTATTTAGTGGCAGCTCTTCTAGTTTACCTATTATTTGTCATTCAAACCTAAAACAAACTCATTTGAAAGACACTTTTCGAGAAAAATCGTGAATTTGTTATAAATTTACTAATCTGGCACAATTAAGAAAACGATACGACCACAATCACATTGACTTTTCTGTTGCTTTTACACAATGCCACAAAGATGCAGATGAATAGATCACAAAAAGCAATATTATCAGTTAGCAGCTACAATCACCCCACAAAGTGTACCATCTTACTGTCATTCAAACCTAGAAAAACTCATTTTGAAAAACCAACTTAGTTTCGAGAAAATCGTGAATTTGTAAAAATTTACTAATCTGGCGAACATAAGATCGATCCCCGACGCAATCTTCCAACTTGTCCCGCTCTAAAATTGCCAGATTGCGGTGATGACAAAAAGCAATTTATTAGTGGCAGCTCTTCCAGTTTACCTTTATTTGTCATCAAACCTAAAAAACTCATTTTTGAAAACCACTTTTTTTTTTTTTTTCGTAGAAATCGTGAAATGTGTTAAATTTTATAATCTGCCAAACTTAAGAACGATACCGACACAATCTTTACTTTCTGTGCTTTACAAGCACAATAATTGCCCTCCCCCCCCCTCCCCCGATGATGACAAAAAGCAATTTACTCAGTTAGCAAGCTCATCCAGTTTTACCTTTACTTGCATTCAAACCTAGCAAAACTCATTTTGAACCCACTTTCGCGAAAATGTGATATTGTAAAAATTTACTAATCTGCCGAACAGTAAGATCGATACCGGAACGCAAATCTCAACTTTCCTTGACTCTAATATTGGCCAAATTATGCTAGATGATCGACAAAAAGCACATTAATCATATAGCAGACTACACTCCAGTTTCCAACGTAATTTGTCACTAAAACCATTAGAAAACTCAATTTGAACCCAACTTTGTAGCGAGAAAATCGTGAATTTGGAAAAAATTGGGCTGGGTAATCTCAGCTTTTTATGTCTAACATTACCAATATTGGGACGATCACAAAAAAGCAATTACAATTAGCAATTCATCCAGTTACCTCTTATTTGTCTTCAAGACAGTAAAAAACTCATTGTGAACCCACTTTTCGAAAAATCGTTAACTCTTTTTCAGCTTTTCCGTGCTTTAACATTGCCAATATTGGGGACGATTTCACAAAAGCAATGTATCAGTAAGAGCTCATCTAGTTCACTTTCGTTTGTCTTCAACTAGAAACTCATTTTGAACCCACTTTTCGAAGAAAATCGGGAATTTGTGTAAGAATTACTAATCCGTCGAACTTAAGAATCGATACCGACCCAATCTTTGCCTTTTCTGTGCTCTAACATTGCCAAAATATTGCGATGATGGACAAAAAGCAATTTCTCAGTTAGCAGCTCATTTCCAGTTGACCTTATTGTCATCAAAACCTAAAAACTATTGGAAACCCATCCCTTCGAAAAAATCGTGAATTTTGTAAAGAATTTGGTTAATATCAGCTTTCCATGCAATAACATTGCAAATATTGGGACGATCACAAAAAGCAATGTAATCAATTAGCAGTTCTCCATGTTTTACTTTTATTTGTCATTCAAAACCTAAAAAAACCCATTTTGAACCCACTTTTCGAAAAAATCGTGAAACTCTTCAGCTTTTCACGTGCTATAACATTGCCAATATTCGGGACGATCACAAAAAGCAATGCTAATCAGTAAGAGCTCAATCTAGTTCACTTTCGTTGTATCTGTCATTCAAACCTAGAAAACTCATTTTGAACCCACTTTTCGAGAAATCGTGAATTTGCAAGAATTTACTAATCCGTCGACTTAAAATCGATACGACACAATTTGCTTTTCTGTGCTCTAACATAGCCAATATTGGACGATGATGACAAACAATGCAAATGATCACAGTTAGCAGCTCATCCAGTTTAGATATATTTGTCATCAAGCTCAAAAAACTTCATTTTGCCCCAACCGACTTTTCGAAAAAAAAAAAAAAACAAAAAAAAAAAAAAAAAAAAATCGTGAATTTGTAAAATTGAGTATTGTTCAGCCTTTCCATGCTTATAACAGTGCCAATATTGGGACGATCACATAAACGCAATGTATCAGTAAGAAGCGAATCCTAGTTCACCCCCTTTGCGGTTGTTCATCCCAACTAGAAAACTCATTTTGAACCCATCTTTTCGAGGAATACTGTGAATTTGTAAGATTATAAATCGCGAACTTAAATCGTACCCGACCACAATCTTTGCCCTTTTCTGTGCTCTAAAACCATTGCCAATATTGCGATGATGACAAAAGCAGTTTATCAGTTAGCAGCTCATCATTTACCTTTATTGTCATGGACATAACCTAAAAACTAATTTAGGAACCCACCTTCGAAAAAATCGTGAATTTGTAAAAAAATTGGTAATCTCAGCTTCCATGCCATAACCATTGGCCAATATTGGGACGATCACAAAAAAGCATGTATCAATAGCAGTTCATCCAGTTTACCTTTTATTGTTCATTCAACCTAAGAACCCCATTTTTGAACCCACTTTCGAAAAAATCGTGAACTCTTTTCAGCTTTTTCCGTGCTATAAAACATTGCCAATATTGGGACGTATCACAAAAAGCAATGTATCAGTAAGAAGCTCATCTAGTCACTTCGTTTGACATTTCAAACCTGTAGAAAACTCATTTTAACCACTTTTCGAGAAATCGTGAATTGTTGTAAGGAATTGTGATACTAATCCGTGAAACTTAAAATCGATACCGACACAATCTTGACTTTTCTGGCTTTTACAATGCCCAATATTTGCATGATGACAAAAAAGCATATTTCAGTTTAGCAGCTCATACAGTTTACCTTTCTTGTCATTCAAAACCTAGAAAACCACATTGTTGAACCCCACTTTTCGAGAAAATTGTGAATTTGTAAAAATTTACTAATCTGTCCGACATAAGATCGATTACCGACGCAATCTCAACTTTTCCTGTGCTCTAAATTGGCAATTTGCGATGATGACAAAAGCAATTAATCAAGTTAGCAGCTCATCCAGTTACTTAATTTGTCACTCAAAACTAGAAAACTCCCCCCATTTGAAACCCACTTGTTCACGAGAAAAATCGTGAATTTGTAAAAAAAATTGGGTAATTCAGCTTTTCATGCTATAACATTACCAATTATTGGGACGATCACAAAAAGCAAGTATCAATTTCAGTCAAGTCATCCAGTTTACTCTATTGTCATTCAAACCTAAAAAACTCATTTTGAACCACTTTCGAAAAAAATCTGGAACTCTTTTCAGCTTTTCCGTGCTAACATTGCCAATATTGGGACGATCACAAAAAGAAATGTATCAGTAAGAAGCCTCATCTAGTTCACTTTCGATTTGTCATTCAAAACCTAGAATAAAAAACTAATTTTTGAACCATTTTCGAGGAAAAATCGTGAATTTGTAAGAATTTACTAATCCGTCGAACTTAAGATCGATACCGACACAATCTTTGCTTTTTCTTTGCTCTAACATCCATATTGCGATGATGACAAAAAGCAATTTATCAGTTAGCGCTCATCCAGTTTACCTTATTTGTCATTCAAACCTTAAAAAACTCATTTGGACCCCGCCCTTCGAAAAAATCGTGAATTTGTTAAACATTGGTAATCTCAGCTTTCCATTGCATACCATTGCCAATATTGGGACGATCACAAAAAAAGCAATGTATCAAATAGCAGTCACCAGTTTACCTTTGATTGGTTCATTCAAAACCTAACAAAAACCCATTGAAACCCACTTTTCGAAAAAAGTCGTGAACTCTTTTCAGCTTTCCGTGCTATAAACATGCCAATATGGGACGATCACCAAAAAGCATGTACAGTAAGAAGCTCATCTAGTGTTCACTTTCGTTTTGTCATTCAACCTAGAAAACTCATTTTGAAACCCACTTTTCGAGAAATCGTGAATTTGTAAAGAATTTACTAATCCGTCGAACTTAAAATCGATACCGACACAATCTTTGCTTTTCTGTGCTCTAACATGCCAAATTGCCGATGATGACAAAAAGCAATTTATCAGTTAGCAGCTTGTCATCAAGTTTAGCTATATTTGTCATTCAAGCCTAAAAAAATCATTTTGAACGACTTTTCGAAAAAATCGTGAATTGTAAAAATTGAGTATTTTGCCTTTCCATGCTATAACATTGGCCAATATTGGGCGATCACAAACGCAATGTATCAGTAAGAAGCTCATCTAGTTCACTTTGTTGTCATTCAAACCTAGAAACTCATTTTGAACCACTTTCGAGAAATCGTGTGAATTCCTTGAATTACTAATCCGTCGAAACTTTAAAAATCGATACCGACACAATCTTTGCTTATTCTGGTGCTCTAACATGCCAATATTGCGATGATGACAAAAGCAATTTATCAGTTAGCAGCTCATCCAGTTGCCTTTATTTGTCATTCAAACCTAAAAAAATCATTGGAACCCACCCTCGAAAAAAATCTGTGAATTTGTAAAAATGGGTAATCTCAGCTTTTCCATGGCCATAAACATTGCCAATATTGGGACGATCACAAAAAGCAATGTATCAATTAGCAGTTCATCCAGTTTACCCTTTATTTGTCAATTCAACTAAAAAACCCCATTTGAACCACTTTTCTACAAAAAAAATGAACTCTGTTCAGCTGTTTGCGGTGCCTTTTATAACATTGCACCAATATTGGGACGATCAGCCAAAAAAAGACAAAGTAACAAATCCAGTAAGAAGATATCACTCTCAGTTCACCTTTACGATTTGTCATGTCAAACTAGAGGAAACCTCCATTTTGAACCCACTTTTCGGAAGAAATCGTGAATGATATTGTCAAGAAGTTACTAATCACGACAACTAAAAATCGATACAGTACACTACACAATCAATTGACGATATATTTCACTGTGACTATCTAACACACATTGCCAACTATTAGCACATGATGACAAAGAAAATATTATCCACAAGTTCAGCAGCATCATCTACAGTTTAAGCTATATTTTGATCATTCAAGGCCTATAATAACACTCATTTTGCACCGGACTTGGTCAGAGAAAACAATCGATGAGAATTTAAATTGAGTTATTTTCGCCTTTCCAATGCTCATTAACATTGCCTATATTGAGGACGATCTAACAAAAAGCAAATGTATCAGATAAGAAGCTCATATCTAGTTACACTTTTCGTTTATGTCATTCAAAACCTAGAAAAACTCATTTTGAACACCACACTTTTGAGAAATACGCTGAGAATTTGTAGAATTACTAATCCGTCGAATTAAAATCGATAAGACACAATCTTTGCTTTCTGGTGCTCGAACATTGCAATATTGCGATGATGGACAAGAGCAATTTATTTCAGTTAGCATGCTTCATCCAGTTACCTTTATTTGTCATTCAAACCTAAAAAACTCATTTGGACCCACCCTTTCGATAAAAAATGTACGTGAACTCATTTTCAAGCACACTTTACGTGCTATAACATTGCCATATTGTTGGGACGATCACAAAAAGCAATGCTATCAGTAGAAGCTCATCTAGTTCACTTTGTTTGTCATTCAAACCTAGAAAACTCATTTTGAACCCACTTTTCGAGAAATCGTGAATTTGTAGAATTTTTACTAACCGTCGAAACTTAAAATCGATACCGACACAATCTTTGCTTTTCTGGCTATAACATTTGCCAATATTGCGATGATGACAAAAAAGCAATTAAACAGTGCAGCTCATCCAGTTTCCCTTATTTGCACTCAAACTAGAAAACTCACATTTGAAACCCACTTTCAGGAAAATCGTGAATTTGTAAAAATTGGGTAATCTCAGCTTTTCAGGCTTATAACATTACAATATTGGGACGATCACCAAAAAAAGCAATGTATCAATTAGGCAATTCATCCAGTTTACCTCTTAATTTGTCCATTAAACATAATATAAACTCATTTTGAACCCACTTTTCGAAAAATCGTGACTAACTCTTTTCAGCTTTTCCGTGCTTTAACATAATGCCAATATTGGGGAGGATCACAAAAAGCAATGTATCAGTAAGAAGCTCATCTAGTTCACTTTCGTTTGTCATTCAAACCTAGAAAACTCATTTTGAACCCACTTTTCGAGAAATCGTGAATTTGTAAGAATTTACTAATCCGTCGAACTTAAAATCGATACCGACACAATCTTTGCTTTTCTGTGCTCTAACATTGCCAATATTGCGATGATGACAAAAAGCAATTTATCAGTTAGCAGCTCATCCAGTTTACCTTATTTGTCATTCAACCTAAAAACTCATTTTGAACCCACCTTTCGAAAAAATCTTGAATTTGTAAAAATTGGGTAATCTCAGCTTTTCCATGCTTGAACATTGCCAATATTGGGACGATCACAAAAGCACTGTATCAATTAGCAGTTCATCCAGTTCACCTTTTTATTTGTCATTCAAACCTAAAAAAAACCCACTTTTGAACCACTGTTTTCGAAAAATAATCGTGAACTTTTCAACTTTTCGTGCTATAACATTGCCAATATTGCGATGATGACAAAAGCAATTAGTATCAGTAAGTCATCAGTTCACTTTCGTTTGTCATTCAAACCTAGAAAACTCATTTTGAACCCACTTTCGAAAAAATCGTGAATTTGTAAAAATTGATAATCTCAACTTTCCGATGCCGACACAATCATTGTTCGTGCCAACATTGCCATATTGCGAGATCACAAAAAAGCAATGTATCATTAGCAGCTCATCCAGTTTACCTTTTATTTGTCATCAAACCTAGAAAACTCATTTGGAACCCACTTTTCGAGAAAATCGTGAATTTGTAACAAATTGGTTATTTTAGCTTTTTCATGCTATAACATTGCCAATATTGGGACGATCACAAAAAGCAATGTATCAATTAGCAGTTCATCCAGTTTACCTTTTATTTGTCATTCAAACCTAGAAAAACTCATTTTGAACCCACTTTTCGATCGTGAATTGAAAAATTCGTGAACTTTTTCAGCTTTTCCGTGCTATAACATTGCCAATATTGCGATGATGACAAAAAGCAATTATCAGTTAAGAAGCTCATCCGTTATTCACTTTCGTTTGTCATTCAAACCTAGAAAACTCATTTGAACCCACTTTTCGAGAAAAATCGTGAATTTGTAAAATTCATTGGTATCTCAACTTTTCCTGCTCTAACATTGCCAATATTGCGTGGAATACAAAAAGCAATTAATCAGTTAGAGCTCATCCAGTTTACTTATTTGTCATTCAAACCTAAAAAACCATTTTGAACCCACTTTTCGAGAAAATCGTGAATTTGTAAAATTGACTCTTTCAGACTTTTCCGTGCTATAACATTGCCAATATTGGGAGATACAAAAAGCAATGTATCAGTTAGCAGCTCATCCAGTTTACCTTAATTTGTCATTCAAACCTAGAAAACTCATTTTGAACCCACTTTTCGAAAAAATCGTGAATTGTAAAATACTAACTGGCAACTGATCGACACAATCTCACTTTTCCGTGCTATAACATTGCCAATATTGCGATGATACAAAAAGCAATTATCAGTTAGCAGCTCATCCAGTTTACCTTTTATTTGTCATTCAAACCTAAAAAACTCATTTTGAACCCACTTTTTCGTGAAAAAATCGTAACAGTTGATTATAATCTGTGCTAAACTAAAAAACATTCAGATCTTACTTCGGCTACATTGCCAATATTGGATGATACAAAAAGCAATTTATCAGTAGAAGCTCATCAGTTACTTTCGTTGTCATTCAAACCTAGAAAACTCATTTTGAACCCACTTTTCGAGAAAATCGTGAATTTGTAAAAAGAATTTCATATTAGATTAAAAATCAGTTTAGTTAGTAGCGCATCCAGTTTACTTACTTCTGTCATTCAAACCTAGAAAACACATTTTGAACCCACTTTTCGAGAAAATCGTGAATTTGTAAAAATTCAGTTTCTCAACTTTTCTGTGCTTTAACTTTGCCAATATTGGGACAATTTAAAAAAGCAATGTTTCAGTTAGTAGCTCATCCAGTTTACTTACTTTTGTCATTCAAACATAGAAAACTCATATTGAACCCACTTTTCGAAAATATCGTGAACTTGTAAAAATTTACTAATCTGGCAAACTTAAGAACGATACCGACACAGTCTTTACTTTTCTGTGATTTAACAATGCCAATATTGCGATGATGACAAAAAGCAATTTATTAGTTGGCAGCTCTTCCAGTTTACCTTTATTTGTCATTCAAACCTAAACAAACTCATTTTGAACCCACTTTTCGAGAAAATCGTAAAGTTGAAAAAATTTACTAATCTGGCGAACTTAAGATCGATAACGACACAATCTTTACTTTTCTGTGCTCTTACAATGCCAATATTGCGATGATGACAAAAAGCAATTTATCAGTTAGCAGCTCATCCAGTTTACCTTTACTTGTCATTCAAACCTAGAAAACTCATTTTGAACCCACTTTTCGAGAAAATCGTGAATTTGTAAAAATTTACTCTTGTAATAATAAAACAGAATGCGTGTGGTTGGTTGTGCATTTTATTCGCGACTGAGTTCTATTTGTCTCTCATCGAGTCATTGTTCTTATTAACGCATCTCGTGAGAGAGCATACAAAGTTACATATACATATATATTCATATGTGTGTGATCATGCATGCATTGAGTTGAGAGAGAATTATTCCAACACCCTTCCTCAATGCAAGTATGTCCACAAATTTTTCTTATACTTAACAAATTCGTAAACTCTACATGCTTCTTCTTCGCCAAGATTCTGGTTAGGATATCAGCTATCATTTCATTAGTAGACTTATACTTTAAAA
>JANFPS010000263.1:0-21510 GCA_024703675.1 Drosophila nebulosa
TAAAAAAAAAAAAAATTCCGCAGTGCATTAAAAAAATTTGAAACCCGCGTGCTAGTTAAGAATAATTGTTGTGCGTTCTTTGTAACGCTGTCGGTTCACCATTCCTTGGTCTGGCTTGATGCGCCAGACGGTGCCGGTGCTGGCTGCACAGGCTTTTTTTTTCTATTTTTTTTTTTTTTTTTTTTTTTTTTTGATGGGGGGCCGGTGCTGGCGGCACAGGTGGATCCGGATCACGCAGGGCAAACAGGAATTCTCAACTAATTCTAAAGCAAAACTTTAGAAGCACATCAATTGGTTGCGATTGATTTCTCGGTGCAGGCGAGCTCCGAGGATCAGTTGTTCTGGCACTACTTGATGATTATTGTAATAAACAAACATTTCATCCATAAGCTGCTCAAATTCCTTGATATTTTCCACTTTTTGTACACAGAAATTGCAGGGGGAATCAATGTAACGAATCTCCACAGCATCATCGTTCTGGAGTTGCTCTGCCTTGGCATAAGATTGGCGGGAATTCTTTAGTTTTTTTTTTTCAAAATATCCAACACGTCGGTGTTATTTTGTTTTAGCTGACAGGTTTGTATGGCTCCGACACCTTCCGGCGCTTGGACAGTCAATTGGAAACTAAAACTGTGCTCATAAAATGCGCTTCATGCTTTCGTCTATGGGCTCCAGAACCATTTTGGCACCAGCCGAAGCAAAACGGAAAGCAAATGGTTTGATGCTAAACAGCTCCAGCGTCGGTGTAGTGGTAGTATCCCTCGTAGGTGTAGTAGGCGGTCTGCCTACCACACACGGGCGCTTGGGAAAATCAAATCCTTCGAAGTAGCCAGTGGCGTGGCCACCTAGGACCTGGTGTCCTGGTGGCCACTGTCACGGTCGCCATGTAAGAAATAACAAGTGTGGTTCGATTGATGGTAGAAATACGAATAAATTTTATTTGAAAAAATGTTCTCCAGCTTAGCCTAAGAATTCTTAAGTATATAAGTTCTGCCGCTGTAGTATGTATTAGTATATCTTATATATCAAAGCAGCGGCGGAGGCGGGAGCATGTAGCATGGCGTATGTATGTATGTGTGGAGTATGTATGCTGAAGGCATTGGACTGCGCATGTGACTCGTTAATGCTTACGCTGCAGATCTCACGCTGCAGGCCAGTCCACATATAAGTGGCTGATCATATTTCAGCATTGGTCTTGGCTAGGTTGTGTAAGCGAGTGACAAAGTGTCACTTTGTTTATACGCTCATACTCTATCTTTTAGTTTGGGCATATGACCATTTGTTATATTGTATACTCTACAATACTGTGGGTATATGCCTTTCTGTCATACAACATACTACAGAACCCACTTTTCGAGAAAATCGTGAATTTGTAAAAATTGACTAATCCGGCGAACTTTCGATTTCGACACAATCTCAACTTTTCCGTGCACTAACATTGCCAATATTGCGATGATGACAAAAATCAATTTATCAGTTAGCAGCTCAACCAGTTTACCTTTATTTGTCATTCAAACCTAGAAAACTCATTTTGAACCCACTTTTCGAAAAAATCGTGAATATGTAAATATTGCGACGATCACAAAAAGCAATGTATCAGTAAGAAGCTCATCTAGTTCACTTTCGTTTGTCATTCAAACCTGGAAAACTCATTTTAAACCCACTTTTCGAGAAAATCGTGAATTTGGAAAAATTGGGTAATCTCAGCTTTTCCATGCCTAACATTGCCAATATTTGGGACGATCACAAAAAGCATGTATCAGTAAGAAGCTCATCTAGTTCACTTTCGTTTGTCATTCAAACCTAGAAAACTCATTTGGAACCCACTTCTCGGAAAATCGTGAATTAGTAAAAAATGAGTTATCTCAGCTTTTCCATGCTTAACATTGCCAATATTGGCGAATCACAAAAGCAATGTATCAGTAAGAACTCATCTAGTTCACGTTCGCTTGTCATTAAAACCTAGAAAAGTCATTTTTAACCCACTTTTCGAGTGTAATTAGTAAAAATGGTTATCTCAGCTTTTCCATGCTATAACATTGCCATATTGGGACGATCACAAAAGCAATGTGTCATTTAGTAGCCTCATCTAGTTTACTTTCGTTTGTCACTTCAAACCTGGAAAACTCATTTTGAACCCCCTTTTCGAGAAAATCATGAATTTGTAAAAATTGACTAATCCGGCGAACTTTTCGATTTCGACACAATCTCAACTTTCCGTGCACTAACATTTGCCAATATTGGGACGATCACAAAAAACCAATGTATCAGTAAGAAGCTCACCTAGTTCACTTTCGTTTGTCTTTCAACCTAAAAACTCATTTGGAACCCACTTCTCGGAAAATCGTGAATTAGTAAACAAAGGGGTTTTCTCAGCTTTTCCATGCTTAACATTGCCAATATTTTGGGGCGATCACAAAAAACAATGTATCAAAAGAAACTCATCTAGTTTTACTTTGTTTGTCATTCAAACCCGGGAAAACTCATTTTTCAAAACCAATTTTCGAGAAAATCGTGAATTTTGTAAAAAGTACTGATTTTTCGAAGTTAAGATCTATCCCCCACACAAATTTTAACTGTTCCGTCTCTAAAAATTTCCAATATTGCGTGATGACATAAATCATTTTTCAGTTAGCAGCTCATCCTTTTCCTTTATTTGTCATTCAAACCCAGAAAACGCATTTGGAACCCACTTTTCGAGAAAATCGTGAATTGTATAATTGGTAATCTCAGCTTTCTCCATGCTATACATTGCCAATATTGGGACGATCACAAAAAGCAATGTATCAGTTAGCAGCTAATCTAGGTCACTTTCGTTCGGTCGTTCATTCAGAAAACTCATGTTGGAACCGCAATTTTCGAGAAAATCGTGAATAATGTAAAAAACTGGTAATCTCAGCTTTTCTCATACTTAACGTTGCATATTGGGGACGATCACAAAAAGCAATGTAATCGTAAGAAGCTCATCTAGTTCACTATCGTTTTGTCCCATCAAACCTAGAAAACTCATTTGAACCACACTTTTCGAGAAAACCGTGAATTAGTAATAAATGGGTGTATCTCAGCTTTTCCATGCTATAACATTGCCATATTGGAGATCACAAAATCAATGTATCAGTAAAAGTCTCATCTAGTTCATTTCGTTTGTCATTCAACCACATAGAAAACTCATGGAACCCACTTTTCGAGAAATCGTGAATTTGCAAAAATTGACTAATCCGGCGAACTTTCGATTTAAGAAAGCAATCATAACTTTTCTGCTATAACATTGCCAATATTGGGACGATCACATAAGCAATTTATCAGTTTAGTAGCTCATCTAGTTCACTTTCGTTCGTCTTCAAACCTAGAAAACTCATTTTGAACCCAATTTTCAAGAAAATCGTGAATTTGTAAAAAATGGGTTATCTCAGCTTTTCCACATGCTTAACATTGACAATTTGGGACGATCACAATAGCAATGTATCAGTAAGAACTCATCTAGTTTACTTTCGTTTGTCTTTCAAACCTAGAAAACTCATTTGGAAACCCCACTTTTCGAGAAAATCGTGAAATTGCAAATTGACTAATCCGGGCGATCTTTTCGAATTCCAGACACATCATAACTTTTCCGTGCTCTAACATTGCCAATATTGCGATGATGACAAAAATCAATTTATCAATTAGCAGCTCAACCAGTTTACCTTTATTTGTCATTCAAACCTAGAAAACTCATTTTGAACCCACTTTTCGAAAAAATCATGAATTTGTAGAAAATTTAGTATTTAAAAGCTTTCCGTGCTATAACATTGCTAATATTGGGAATGATCCAAAAAGCAATATATGCATTAGTAGCTCATTTCTAGTTCAATTTTCGTTTCGTCATTCAACCTAGAAAACTCTTCAACCCATTTTCGAGAAAATTCGTGAATTTGTAAAATGTACGAATTGGCGAACTTAAGATCGATCCCCGCACAATTCAATAGTTTCCGTGCCTCTAACATTGCCAATATTGCGATATGTTCAAAATCAATTTATCAGTTAGCAAGCTCTCCAGCTTACTTTATTTGTCATTCAAACCTAGAAAACTCATTTGAACCCACTTTTCCGGGGGAAAAAATCGTGAGTATGTAATATTGCGACGAATCACAAAAGCAATGTATCAGTAAAAGCTCATCAGTTCACTTTCGTTTGTCATTCAACCTGAAACTCATTTTGAACCCACTTTTCGAGAATCGTGAATTCGTAAAAATTGGGTAATCTCAGCTTTTCCAGCTAACCATTGCCAATATTTGGGACGATCACAAAAAGCAATGTATCAGTAAGAAAACCGTCATCTAGTTCACTTTCGGTTTGTCATTTCAAACTGGAAAACTCATTTTGAACTCACTTTTTTCGTAATTTGCAAATTTACTAATCCGGCGAGCTTTCGATTCCGACAATCTAACTTTTCCGGGCCTAAACATTGGCAAATATTGCGATGATGTCAAAATCAATTTTATCAGTTAGCAGCTCAGCCAGTTTACCTTTATTTGTCATTCAACTAGAAAACTCTTGATCCACACTTTCGAAAAAACGTGAATATGAAATATTGCGAAGATCACAAAAAGCAATGATCAGTATAAGCTCATCTAGTTCACTTTCGTTTGTCGATTCAAAACCTGGAAAACTCATTTTAAACACACTTTTCGAGAAAATCGTTGAATTGGAAAATTGGGTAATCTCAGCTTTTTCCATGCTTACATTGCCTAATATTGGGACGAATCACAAAAACAACGTATCAGTACGAAGCTCACCTATTCACTTCGTTTGTCCTTTCAACTAAAAAACTCATTTGGAACCCACTTCTCGGAAAATCGTGAATTAGTAAACAATGGGTTATCTCACTTTCCATGCTTAAGCTTGCCAATATTGGGACGATCACAAAAAGCAATGTACTCTAAGAAGCTCATCTAGTTCCTTTCGTTTGTCATCAACCTGGAAACTCATTTTCAACCCAAAATATTTCGAGAAAAATCGTGAATTTGTTAAAAATGTACTGATTTGCGAAGTTAGATCATCCGACACATTTTCAACTGTTCCGTGCTCTAACATTGCCGATAATTGCGATGATGACAAATCAATTTAACAGTTAGCACACTCACCAGTTTACCTTTTATTTGTCATTCAAACCCAGAAAACTCATTGTGGAACCCCTTTTCGAGAAAATCGTGATTTGTAATAATTGGGTAATCTCTCTTTTTCCATGCTAGTAACATTGCCAATATTGGACTATCACAAAAGCAATGTATCGTTAGCAGCTGATCTAGTTCACTTTCGTTAGGAGGTCGTTCATTCTAGAAAACTTATTTGGAACCCCTTTTCGAGAAATCGTGAATATGTAAAAACTGGGTAATTTCGCTTTTTCATACTTACGTTGCCAATATTGGGGACGATCACAAAAAGCATGTATCAGTAAGAAGCTCACTAGTTCAACTATCGTTTTGTGTCATTCAACCTAGAAAACTCATTTGGAACCCACTTTTCGAGAAAACAGTGAACTAGTAATAAATGGGTTATCTCGCTTTGCCATGCTATAAACATTGCCATATTGGGACGATCACAAAAGCAATGTATCAGTAAGAGCTCATCTAGTTTCATTTCGTTTGTCATTCAAACATAGAAAACTCATTTGGAACCCATTTCGAGAAAATCGTGACATTTGCCAAAAATTGACTATCCGGCGAACTTTCGATTCCGACACAATATAACTTTCCATGCTATAACATTGCCAATATTTAAGACGATCACGGATTCGTCTTATATTGGCAATGTTATAGCATGGAAGTTAGATTGTGTCGGAATGCGAAAGTTCTCCGGATTAGTCAATTTTTGCAATTCACGATTTTCTCGAAAAGTGGTTCCAATTGAAGTTTTCTATGTTTGAATGACAACGAAAATGAACTAGAATGAGCTTCTTGTACTGCTACATTGCTTTTTGTGATCGTCCATATTGGCAATGTTATACATGGAAAAGCTGAGATAACCCATTTATTACTGTTCACTGTTTTCTCGAAAGTGGGTTCCAAAGAAGTTTTCTAGGTTTGAATGACAACGATAGTGACCTAGATGAGCCTTCTTACTGATACATTGCTTTTTGTGATCGTCCAATATTGGCACGTTTAAGTTAATGAAAAAGCTGAGATTACCCAGTTTTTACATATTCACGATTTTCTCGAAAAGTGGGTTCCAAATGAGTTTTCTAGAATTGAACGACGAACGAAAGTGAACTAGATCAGCTGCTAACTGATACATTGCTTTTTGTGATCGTCCCAATATTGGCAATGTTATAGCATGGAAAGCTGGATTACCCAATTATTACCAATTCACGATTTTCTCGAAAGTGGGTTCCAAATGAGTTCTGGTTTTTGAATGACAAATAGGTACACTGGATGAGCTGCTAACTGTTAAATTGATTTATGTCATCATCGCAATATTGCAATGTTAGAGCACGAACAGTTGAAAAGTGTGTCGGGATCGATCTTACTTCGCCAAATCAGTACATTTTGACAAATTCACGATTTTCTCGAAATTTGGGTTAAAATGAGTTTTTCCAGGTTTGAAGACAAACGAAAGTGGAACTAGATGAGCTTCTTAGAGATACATTGCTTTTTGTGATCGTCCCAATATTGGCAATGTTAAGCATGGAAAGCTGAGATAACTCCATTGTTTTTTACTCATTACGCTTTTCCGGAGAAGTTGGGTTTTCAATGAGTTTTTTCTAGGTTTGAAAGGGACAACGAAAGTGACCTAGTGAGCTTCTTACTGATACGTTGGTTTTTGTGATCGTCCCAATATTTGGCAATGTTAAGCAGGGAAAAGCTGATATTACCCAATTTTCTCAAATTCCACGTTTTAATAGAAAGTGGGTTTAAAAGATTTTCCAGGTTTGAATGACAAACGAAAGTGAACTAGATGAATCTTTCTTACTTGATACATTGCTTTTTGTGATCGTCGCAATATTTCTATTCACGATTTTTCGAAAAGTGGGTTTCAAAATGAGTTTTTCTAGGTTTGAATGACAAATAAAGTTAAACTGGAAATGAGCTGGCTAACTGATGAAATTGATTTTTGACATCATCGCAATATTTGCAATGTTAGTGGGCACGGAAAAGTTAGGATTGTCGGAATCGAAAAGCTCGCCGGATTAGTAAATTTTTTCAAATTCACGAAAAGTGAGTTCAAATGATTTTTTCGCCAGGTTTGAATGACAAACGAAAGTGAACTCGATGAGTTTCTTACTGATACATTGCTTTTTGTGTCGTCCCATATGGGCAATGTTAGGCATGGAAAAGCTGAGATTACCCAATTTTTACGAAATTCACGATTTTCTCGGAAAAAAAGGTGGGTTCAAATGAGTTTTCCAGTTTGAATGACAAAACGAAAGTGAACTAGATGCGCTTCTTACTGAACATTGCTTTTTGTGATCGTCGCAATATTTACAATATTCACGAATTTTTTCGAAAAGTGGGTTCAAATTGAGTTTTTCTAGGTTTGAATACAATAAGGTAAGCTGGATGAGCTGCTAACTTGTAATTGATTTTTGGACATCATCGCAATATTGGCAATGTTAGAGCCGGAACTATTGAAATTGTGATCGGGACGATCTTAAGTTTCGCCAATTCAGTACATTTTTACAAATTCACGATTTTCGCGAATTTGGGTTTGAAATGGTTTTCTAGGTTTGAATGACGAACGAAATTGAACTAGATGAGCTACTAACTGATAATTGCTTTTTGTGATCATCCAATATTAGCAATGTTATAGCACGGAAAAGCTTTACAATACTAAATTTTACAATTCATGATTTTTTCGAAAGTGGGTTCAAAATGAGTTTTTCTTAGTTTGAATGCAATAAGGTAAACTGGTTGAGCTGCTAATTGATAAATTGATTTTTTCATCATCGCAATATTGCAATGTTAGGCCGAAAAGTTATGATTGTGTCGAATCGAAGATCCCGGATTAGTCATTTTTTGAATTTCACGATTTCTCGAAAAGTGGGTTCCAAATGAGTTTTCTAGGTTTGAAAAGCCAAACGAAAAGTAAACTAGATGAGCTTCTACTGAATACATTGCTTTATTGTGATCGTCCCAATATTGTCAATGTTAAGCATGGAAAAGCTGGATAACCCATTTTTTTACAAATTCACGATTTTCTTGAAATTGGGTTCAATGAGTTGTCTAGGTTTGAATGACGACGAAAGTGAACTAGATGAGTCTACTAACTGATATTAGTTGCTTATTGTGTCGTCCGCAATATTGGCAATGTTATAGCATGGAAAAGTTATGATTGTGTCGGAATCGATAGTTCGTCCGGATTAGTCAATTTTTGCAAATTCACGATTTTCTCGAAAGTGGGTTCCAAATGAGTTTTTCTATGTTTATGACAAACGAAAATGAACTAGATGAGCTTTTACTGATACATTGCTTTTTGTGATCATCCCAATATTGGCAATGTTATAGCATGGAAAGCTGAGAGAACCATTTATTAAACTAATTCACGGTTTTCTCGAAAGTGGGGTCCAAATGAGTTTTTCTAGGTTGAATGACAAACGATAGTGAACTAGATTAGCTTCTTACTGATACATTGCTTTTTGTGATCGTCCCAATATTGGCAACGTAAGTATGGAAAAGCTGAGATTACCCATTTTTTTACATCTTCACGATTTTCTCGAAAAGTGGGTTTCCAAATTAGTTTTTCTAGAATTGCACGACGAATGAGGAAAAGGGGAAGAGAAAAAAAAAAAGTGAAACTAGATTAGCTGCTAACTGATACATTGCTTTTGTGATCGTCCCAATATTGGCAATGTTTATAGCATGGGAAAAGCTGAGATTTACCCATTATTACAAATTCACGATTTTCTCGAAAAGTGGGTTCCAAATGAATTTCTGGGTGGATGACAAATAAAGGTAAACTGGATGAGCTGCTAACTGATAAATTGATTTATGTCATCATCGCAATATTGGCAATGTTAGAGCACGGAACAGTTGAAATTGTGTCGGGATAGATCTTAACTTCGCCAAATCAGTACATTTTTACAAATTCACGATTTTCTCGAAATTGGTTGAAAATGAGTTTTCAGGTTTGGAATGACAAACGAAAGTGAACTAGATGAGCTTCTTAGTGATACATTGCTTTTGTGATCGTTCCCAATATTGGCAATGTTAAGCATGGGGAAAAGCTGATATAACCCATTGTTTACTAATTCACGATTTTCCGAAAGTGGGTGTCCAAATGAGTTTTCTAGGTTTGAAAGACAAACGAAAGTGAACTAGGTGAGCTTCTTACTGATACATTGGTTTTTTGGGGGATCGTCCCAATATTCAATGTTAGTGCACGGAAAGTTGAGTTTGTTCGAAATCGAAATTCCCCGGGGGGGGGGATTAGTAAATTTTTTTTACAAATCATGATTTTCTCGAAAAGGGGGTTCAAAGGGTTTTCCCGGGTTTTTTGAATAAAAACAAAGTAAACTAGTAGCTACTAAATACCTTTCTTTTGTTCGTCCCAATTTGGCAATGTTTAGCGGGAAGCTGAGATAACCCCATTTTTACTATTCCTCAAAAAGTGGGTTAAAAAGTTTTTTTTTGGGTTTTAATGACAACGACGTAACTAGATGAGCTTCTTACTGAACTTGTTTTTTTGTGATCGTCCCATATTGGCAATGTTAAGCATGGAAAAGCTGAAAAACTCATTTTTTACTATTCACGATTTTCCGAAAGGGGGTTCCAAATATTTTTCTGGGTTGGAATGACAAACGAAAGTGAACAAATGACTTCTTACTGATACATTGTTTTTTTGTGATCGCCCCAAATATTGGCAATTTTTAGCATGGAAAACGGATTCCAAAATTTTTCCAAATTCACGATTTTCTAAAAAGTTTTTTTTAAATGATTTTTCCGGGTTTAATGAAAAACAAAGTAATAATGGCTTTTTACTGATACATTCTTTTTGTGATCGTCGAATTTTACATATTCACGTTTTTTTCCAAAGTGGGTTCAAAATGATTTTTCTAGGTTTGAATGAAAAATAAAGGTAAACGGGTTGAGCTCTAATTGAAATTGATTTTTTCATCATCGCAATTTTGGGCATGTTAGTGCCGGGAAAAATTTAGATTGGTGTCAAAATCAAAAAGTTCCCGATTATCAATTTTTACAATTCGATTTTCTCAAAAAGGGGGTTTTCTGTATAGTTGTATGCAAAAGGGCATTACCCACAGTATTGAGAGTATACAATATAAAAATGGTCATTGCCCAACTAAAAGATAGAGTATAGCGTTAAACAAAGTGACACTTTGTCACTCGCTTACACAACTAGCCAGACCAATTGAAATATGAAGCCCTTATATGTGGACGGGCCTCACTGAGTCTCGCGTAAGCTTTACGATCACATGCGCAGTCCAATGCCTTCAACACTACTCCACACTACATCAACCCCATGCACATGCTCCGCCCCGCCGCTGCTTTGAAAAAATAAATATACATAATCATACTACAGCGGCAGAACTTAAAACTTGAATTTTGGGGCAAAACTGGAAATTTTTTTTTTTTTCAAATAAAATTTATTCGTATTTCTACCATCAACGACCCTACTTTTATCCTTACAGGGCACCGTGACAGGGCCACCAGGCACCGGGCCCTAGGGGGCCCACGCCACTGGCTATTTCAAAGGATTTGTTTTTTCCCCCAGCGCCCATGTGTGGTAGGCAGACCGCCTACTACACCTACGAGGGAATACCACTACACCGACGCGGAGCTGTTTAGCATCAAACCATTTGCTTTCCTTTTGTTGGGGTTTGGGCAAAAGGGGTTTCTGGAGCCCATAACGAAGCATGAAGCGCATTTTTTTTTGACACAGTTTTTATTTTCCCATTGACGTCCAAGCCCCGGGAAAGGTGTCGGAGCCAAAAACCCTGTCACTAAACAAAAAAACACCCCCGGGTTTTGGGATATTTTGAAAAAAAAAAACTAAAGAATTCCCCCCAAATCTTATCCAAGGCAGAGCACTCCAAAACGATGATCTGTGGAATTCGTTCTTTGATTCCCCTGAAATTTCTGTGTAAAAAAAGGGGAAAAATATCAAGGAATTTGAGCAGTTTTGGTAAAATGTTTTGTTTATTACAAAAATCATCAAGTAGGCCCAAAACACTGATCTCGGAGCTCGCCTGCCCGAGAATCAATCGCAACCAATTGATGTCTTCTCAAGTTTTGTTTTTAGAATTATTTGAGATTTCCTGTTTCCCTGCGTGATCCGGTCCACCTGTGCCGCTGCACCGCCCCCCCCTAAAAAAAAAAAAAAAAAAAAAAATAGAAAAAAAAAGCCTGTGCCCGCCCCGCACCGCTGCGCTCAAGCCAGCCCAAAGGGATGGTGAACCGACCTTACAAAACCCCAAAACATTATTTTTAATTTGCCGCGTTGAAATTTTTTTTTTTAATGCCTGCGGCATATTTTTTTTTTCTTATAAAATTTACGCATATATGTAAAATTGAGCGGCATTAAAAGCGCCAATTAGGTGTGGCCGAAAACCACACGCAAAATGGGTGTTTCCCTGTAAAAAAAAAAAAAAAAACAATTTTTTGGGGAATTTTCTTATCTAGATTAAAAGCCAAGTTGGGGTTTTAACCTTTAATTGTCACTTTCTGAATCCCCCTTTGGGGTTATTTCTTACTGGGATAACTTTTTAATAGCTACCACTATATTTCCTTTTTTTTGATATTTTTTTGCTTCAGGATGTTAAGGGTTGGGGGAAATTGACTTCATCCCTTTGTGGGACTATTGGCCCCTTTTTGGCTCAACAGTGTAATCACATATATTTAAAAAGGCTGATTTTCCCTTTTTCTAAATTCATTTCCATTCCCTTTCTTTTTTTTAGACAAAAAAAATTTTTGGGAATCATATTTTGGTTGATTTTAGAGCGAACAATAAACACTTCACTCAACTTCTTTTGAACTTTTTGTTATAAGACTTGGGATTCGCTTTTTTAAAAATTTCAAAAGTTTTTTTTTTTTTAAAATAAAATTTTTCTGTCAGTACAACAAAACACCTTTGGGAAATTCAAATAATTAAAAAGTTTCACCTAATTATTATATTTGTTTAAAAACGAATTTTTTCACTAAAAATTTTTTAGATATCGTGATTTCTTTATTAGTTTGACTTGGGGCTTTTTTCCGGTACTTGAAACTTAACATTACATGTTAAGATAATTTTGTGACAGACCCCTACAAAGGATATCATATCCAAAAAAAACAAAAACATAAAATCCTGAAAGTCACACCCGGCAACAAAATAACAGAAAAAATGCGCAGTTTTTATAAAAAAAACTTTTTCAAAGGGAAAAAATTCAAAAAGCTTCTAAGCCCAAAGTAAACCCATTTATTTAAAATGAGGTACGAAAAAGAGTAACCTGCAATTTTCAGATTCCACATTTTTTAAAAAAATGGGAAAAAGTTAATAAAGAATTTACATTTGCGATATGTATCCAATGAAATTCTCGACTTAGGTCAATTTTTTCCAAAGGCTCGAAAAAGAAGCCGGTATACTTATATCAGCAAAGTCAAATGGGCCCCACGAAAAATCTTTGAATCATTTCAAAAGATACTTTTAAAAAAAAATGGGCAATAAAATTTGAAAACCTTAAAAGTGCGCTACTCAAGCCGGTGCCCCTATTATTAAATAAAGAAAAGAAAAAAAGCAAAAACTGCTACCAAAACAAATTTAGATCATACTGGGACACAAAACGCTAGCAAAAAAAAGACACTACTATTGGAAAAAATTGGGCGCCATATCAAAGAGTACTAAGTAGATGCCATAAATGCCCGGTGTCAAAACCAACTAAAATAAAGTTCATTTCCTCTGAAGCAAAAAAAAAAATAAAGAAAGTATATAAAAAAAAGTTGTAAAAAAAAAAAAAAAAAAAAAAAAAAAAACGCGCGAAATTTAATATTTATTAATTTAAAAAAATAAAAAGAATCAAAACCAACAACAACGCAAAAAAACCAATCCCCTTATAAAGCAAAGAGCAAAAATTTTTTTTTCTCTTTTTGGAAAATTTCTTTTTTTTTAATTTTTTTTTGGAAAATTTCTATTTACATATGTATATTTTAATTATATAAAAAAAAAAAAAGAAAACACAAAAACTTAACAAAAAAAAAAAAAGCAAAAATTGAAAAAAAAAAAATTAAAAAAAAATATATATATTTAAAAATTACAAAAATTTACAAATGAAATGGGCCCAAAAAAATTATTTTTAAAGTAAAAGATTCAAAAATTTGGGGTAAAAAAAAAAAGGTAAGCCGGTTTTAAAAAAAAATAAAACATGTAAAAAAACAAAAAATAAAAATATAAAAAATAATAATAAATTAAAAATTTCAATATTAAAAACTACACTAGTTTCGTTATTTCTTTAAGAAGGGGGTTTTTAATGTTTTGACAAAAGGCATATCCCACAGTATTGTAAGTTTCAAATAAAAATGTCTATGCCCAACTAAAGATAGGTATGAGCGCTAAAAAAAGTGACACTTTGTCACTGGGGTTACACAAACCCACCAGACCATGCTGAAAAATGACCCCTTATATTTTGGGCTGGCCGCAGCGTGAATCTGCGCGTAAGCTTAAAGAGGGCACATGCGCATCCAATGCCCTTTCCATCTACTCCCACATACATACATACGCCTTTACATGCCCCGCTCCGCCCCTGCTTTTATATAAGATATACATAAATCATACTACAGCGGCAAACTTTTAAAACTTAGAAATTTTTACTAAGCTGGAGAACTTTTTTTAAAAAAAATTTATTCGTATTTCTACCATCAATCGAACCACACTTGTTTTTCCTTACAGTTCAAAATGAGTTTTCCAGGTTTGAATGACAAACGAAAGTAAACTAGATGAGCTACTAAATGACACATTGCTTTTTGTGATCGTCCCAATATTGGCAATGTTATAGCATGGAAAAGCTGAGATAACCCATTTTTTACTAATTACACTCGAAAAGTGGGTTAAAAATGACTTTTCTAGGTTTTAATGACAAGCGAACGTGAACTAGATGAGCTTCTTACTGATACATTGCTTTTTGTGATCGTCCCAATATTGGCAATGTTAAGCATGGAAAAGCTGAGATAACTCATTTTTTACTAATTCACGATTTTCCGAGAAGTGGGTTCCAAATGAGTTTTCTAGGTTTGAATGACAAACGAAAGTGAACTAGATGAGCTTCTTACTGATACATTGCTTTTTGTGATCGTCCCAATATTGGCAATGTTAGGCATGGAAAAGCTGAGATTACCCAATTTTTACAAATTCACGATTTTCTCGAAAAGTGGGTTCAAAATGAGTTTTTCAGGTTTGAATGACAAACGAAAGTGAACTAGATGAGCTGCTAACTGATACATTGCTTTTTGTGATCGTCGCAATATTTCATATTCACGATTTTTTCGAAAAGTGGGTTCAAAATGAGTTTTCTAGGTTTGAATGCCAAATAAAGGTAAACTGGATGAGCTGCTAACTGATAAATTGATTTTTGACATCATCGCAATATTTGCAATGTTAGTGCACGGAAAAGTTAAGATTGTCGGAATCGAAAGCTCGCCGGATTAGTAAATTTTTGCAAATTCACGAAAAGTGAGTTCAAAATGAGTTTTCCAGGTTTGAATGACAAACGAAAATGAACTAGATGAGATTCTTACTGATACATTGCTTATTGTGTTCGTCCCAATATTGGCAATGTTAAGTATGGAAAAGCTGAGATTACCCAATTTTTACAAATTCACGATTTTCTCGAAAAGTGGGTTCAAAATGAGTTTTCCAGGTTTGAATGACAAATAAAGGTAAACTGGTTAAGCTGCTAATGATAAATTGATTGTTGTCATCTTCGAATATCGGCAAATAGTTAGAGCACGGAAAAAGGTTTATGTATTGTGTCGGAATCGAAAGATGCCGGATTAGTCAATTTTTGCAATTTCACGATTTCGCGAAAATTGGGTTCCAAATGAGTTTCAGGTTTTTGAAAGACCAAACGAAAGTAAACTAGATGAGCTTCGTTACTGATACATTGTTATGGATCGTCCCAATATTGTCAATGTAGGCACGGAAAAGCTTAGTAACCCATTTTTTACAAATGTCACGATTTCTGAAAATGCGTTCAAAAATGAGTTTTCTAGTTGAATACGAACGAAAGTGAACTAGAGAACACTAAATCTGATATATTGCTTATTGTGATCGGTACCACAAATATTTGGCAATGTTATAAGCATGGAAAGTTTGATTGGTCGGAATCGAAAGTTCGCCGGATTAGTCAATTTTTGCACAATTACACGATTTCGAACAAAAAAAGTGGGTATTCCAAATGAGTTTTCTAAGTTTGAATGACAAACGAAATGAACTAGATGAGCTGTTTACTGATACATGCTTTTTGTGCCGTCACAATATTGGCAATTTTAAGCATGGAAAAAGCTGAGATAACCCATTATACTCTAATTCAATGTTTCTCGAAAAGTGGGTTCCAAAGAGTTTTAGGTTTGAATGACAAACATAGTGAACTAGATGAGCTTCTTACTGATACATTGCTTTTTGTGATCGTCCCAATATTCGGCAACGTTAAGTATGGAAAAGTGAGATTACCAGTTTTTACCATATTTCACGATTTTCTCTCGAAAAGTGGGTTCCAAATGATGTTTAGAATGAACGACGAACGAAAGTGAACAGAGAGCTGCTACTGATACATTGCTTTTTGTGATCGTCCCAATATTGGCAATGTTATAGCATGGAAAAGCTGAGACTACCCAATTTTTACAAATTCACGATTTTCTCGAAAAGTGGGTTCCAAATGAGTTTTCTAGGTTTGAATGAACAAAAAGAAAGGGAAACTGGATGAGCTGCTAACTATAAATTGATTTTTGTCATCATCGCAGTATTGCAATGTTAGAGCACGGAAAACAGTTGAAATGTGTCGGGATGATCCGATCTAACTTCGCCAAATCAGTACATTTTTATAAATTCACGATTTTCTCGAAAATTGGGTTGAAAATGAGTTTTCTAGGTTTGAATGACGAACGATCGTGAACTAGATGAGCTACTAATATATATTGCTTTTGTGCTCGTCCCAATAATTGGCAATGTTTTTTTTTAGCACGGAAAAGCTTTTTAAAATACTAAAAATTTTTACAAATTCATATTTTCTCGAAAAGTGGCGTTCAAAATGGAGTTTCTTAAGTTAATGTGACATTTTTTTTTTTTTTTTTTTATAATAGAGTAAATGGTTGATTGTGCTATTATCTGATAACATTGTGTTTTGTCATCATCGTGCAATATTGGGCTAATTGTTTAGTAGTGCACGAGAAAAAGTTGAAATTGTGTCAAAATCGAAAGTTTCCGCCGGATTAGTAATTATACAAATTCACGATTTTCTTCGAAAAGATGGGTTCAAAGATTGAGTTTCCAGGTTTAAATGACCGAAAAACGAAAGTAAAACTAGATGAGCTACTTTAATGAGACATTGCTTTCTGTGAATCGTCGCTAATATTGTGCAAATGGTTAAGCATGGAAGTGACTAAGATAACCCATTTTGTACAAAATTTCACTGATTTTCTTGAAAATTGCGTTCAAAAGAGGTTTTCTAGGTTTGAGTGACGACGTCACAAAGGAACTATTGATGGATGCTATCTAAACTGATTAGCTTATTGTGCGATCGTCTTAATATTGGCAATGTTTTATTATAACATGGAAAAAAAGTTATATGATTGGTCCGGAATCGAAAGTTCGCCGGATTAGTTCAATTTTGCAAATTCACGCATTCTGAACAAAGTGGCGTTCACAATATGGAGTTTTCTAAAGTATTGAATGACAAACGAACGTGAACTAATGAGCTTTACTGATACATTGTTTTTGTGGATCGTCACAATATTGGCAAATATTTTTTTTAAGCATGGAAAAAAAAGCTTTGAGGAGATAACCCATTATTACTAAATTTCAGGTTTTTATAAAAGTGTTCCAAATGAGTTATTCTAGTTTGATATGACAATACGATAGGTGAATCTTAGGATTAGCTACTATACTGATATTTTATTGCTGTTTGTGATCGTCCCAATATAACAAATGTTATACACGGAGAAAAAAGGTTTAAAAATACTAATTTTTACAAAGTCATGATTTTCGAAAAGTGGGTTTCAAATGAGTTTTCGAGAATTGAAACGACGAAACGAAAGCGAATAGATGAGCGCTAAACTGATACATTGGTTATTGTGATCGTCCCAATATTGTGCAAGTTAAGCAGGAAAAGCTGAGGTGTGATGGTAACCCATTTTCTACAAACTTCACGGAATTTTCTCGAAAAAGTGGGTTCAAAAAAGAGTTTTCTATGTTTGAGATGGACGAACGAACATTGAACTAGATGAGCTACTAACTGATATATTGCTTTTTGTGATCGTCCCGGAATATAAGCAATAGTGTATAGCACGGGAAAGGTAAATTAAAATAACTAATAATTTTTACCAAATTCATTGATTTTTGTCGAAAAGTGGAGTTCAAAATAGTTTTCTATGTTTGAATGACAAACGAAAAGTAAACTAGATGGAGCTTCTTACTGATACATTGCTTATTGGATACGTCCCAACTATTGGCAATGTAGCATGGAAAAGCTTTTGAGGTTAATACCATTTGCTACCAAATTCACGATTTCTCTCGTAAAAGTGGGTTCAAAATGATAGTTATTATCTAAGGTAAATTTTGAATGACAAATAGAAGGTAAACTGGTGGATTTTTTTTATTTAGCTGCTACTGATAAAGTGATATTAAGTCAGTCATCGCCAATAATACGGCCAAATGTTTAATAGAGCACGGTAAAAAGTATGATTGTGTACGGAAATCGAAAGATCGCCAGACCCGGATTAAGTACAATTTTGAATTTCCGATTATCTCAAGAAAATTTGGAAGGTTCCAAAAATGAGATTTTCTCGGCTATTGAAAAAGACATGAACGAAGAAACTAGGAGTGAGCTTTCTACTGATACATGTGCTTATTGTGATCGTCCCAATATAATGTCAATATAAGCCGGGAAAAAAGGAAAAAAGCCTTTAGATAAACCATTTTTTAAAAAATTCAGCGATTTTACTTGAAAATTGCGTTTCAAAATGAGGTTTTCTAGGTTGGTTGGAATGACGAACGGAAAGTGGATCCGTAACTAGATGAGCTATGAACTGATAATTGCTATATTGTAGATCGTCCCAATATTTGGCAATGTTATAGCATGGAAACAAGGTTATCGATTGGGTCGGAATCGAATAAGTTCGACACGGATTGAATTATTTCAATTTTTTCAAATTACTAACGATTTTCTCGAAAAAAAGTGCGGATTCCAAATGAGTTTTCTAAAAGTTTGATATGACAAACGGAAAATGAACTGATGAGAGTCCTTACTGATACATTGCTTATTGATCGTACAAAATGGCATTTTAAAGCATGGAAAAAGCGCTGAGATAACCAATTCTATACTAATTCACTGTTTTCTGGAAAGTGGGGTTTCAAATGAGTTTTCTAGTTTGAATGACTAAACGATAGTGAACTAGATGAGCTGCTAACTGATACCATTGCTTTTTTGTGATAGTCCCAATATTGGCAATGTTATAGCAGGGAGAAGAAAAGCTTGTGAGATTACCTAATTTACTACCAAATCACGATTTTCTCAAAAGTCACGGGTATTTCAAAATGATGAAGTTTCTCATTTGTTTGAAGACAAATTAAAGGTACAACTGGATGAGCTTGTCTAACTGATAAATTGAATTTTTGTCATCATAGGCATTCAGTATTGGCAATGTAGTTTAAGCACGGGAACAGTTGAATGATGAAAATTTGTAGGGATCGATCTTTAACTCGCCAAATCAGTACAATTTTTACAAATTCCGATTTTCTCGAAAATTGGTTTGAAAATGTAGGTTTTCAGTTTGAAATGACGAACGAAGTGAACTAGATGAAGATGCTAAGCTGATTATATATGCTTATTTGTGATCGTCCCCCCAATATCTGGCGCAATGTTATAGTCAACGGAAAAAGCTTTTTAAAATACTAAAATTTTTACAAATTCATGGATTTTCTCGGAAAAAAAAAAGTCCGGTGGGGGTATCAAAAAATGAGGTTTTCTAGAGTGTTGGAATGAAAATAAAGGTTTGGTTAAACTGGTGGAGCTGCTAACTGATAAAGATTTTTGTAATCATCGCAATATTGGCAATTTAGTGTCACGGAAAGGAAGAAATAGGTTGGTGAGATTGTGTCGGAAATCGAAAGTTGTCGCCGGATTAGTAAATTGTGTTGCAATTTCACGATTTTCTCGTAAAAGTGGGTTCAAAATGAGTTTCCAGGGTTTGAATGACCAAACGAAAAGTAGACAGATGAGCTACTAAATGATACATCTGCTTTCTGTGATGTCCCAATTTATTGTCAATTTAAGCTGGAAAAGCTAAGCTAAGATACCAATTTTTTAAAACCAAATTCACGATTTTTCTTGAAAAATTGCCGTTTCAAAATGAGGTTTTCTAGGTTTGAATGACGAACGAAAGGAACTAGATGAGCTACTAACTGATATATTTGCTTATTTTTGGACGTCCCAATATTGGCAATGTATAGACGTGTGGAAAAGTTATGAATTGTGTCAGGAATCGAAATTGCGCCGCGATTAGTCCAATTTTTGCAAATTCACGATTTTGCCTCGAAAAAAAAGGGGTTCCAAATGAGTTTTCCTAAGTTTGAATGACAAACGAAAATAACTAGATGACTTCCTTAACTGATACATTGCTTTTTGTGATCGTCAAATATTGGCAAATTTTAAGCAATGTGAAAAAGCTGAATGAGATAACCCATTTATTACTAATTCACGGTTTTCTCGAAAAAGAGGTTCCAAATGAGTTTTTCTAGGTTTGTAATGACAAACGAAGGAACTAAGATTGAGCTTCTTTACTGACTACATTGCTTTTAGTGAATAGTACAAATTGGCAATTTGTAGGCATGCGAAAAGCTGAAATTACCCAATTTTTACAAATTCACGATTTTTTTCGAAAAAATGGGTTCAAAAAGGTTTTTTTAGGTTTGAATGACAAAAGAAAGTGAACTACAAACTTCTTACTGATACATTCTTTTTGGATCGTCCCAATATTGGGAAAGTTTAAACAGGAAAAAAACTAGATACCCCTTTTTTAAAATTTACGATTTTCCCGGGAAGTGGGTTCCAAATGAGTTTTGGTTTGAAAAACAAACGAAATGAACTAGAGAGCTTTTTACTGATACATTGCTTTTTGTGATCGTCCAATTTGGCAAATTTTTTAAACTGGAAAAGCTGAATTACCCAATTTTACAAATTCACGATTTTCTCAAAGTGGGTCAAAAAGAGTTTTCCGGTTTGAATGCAAAACGAAATAAAATAATAGCTTCCCTTTCTGACACATTTCTTTTTGTGATCGTCGAAAATTTTCATTTCCGATTTTTTCGAAAAAAGGGGGGCAAAAAAGCAGGGGAAGACAAAAAGGAAAATGGAGGCTGCAACGAAAAGATTTTGCCATCGCAAAGGGGGAAGAGAGAACGGAAAAAGAAAGGCGGACGACAAGCGCCAACCGACAAACAAAGATTTTTCCCAAAGGGGGCAAGAGTTTTTTTTTGGGAACGAACGAAAGAAAAGAGGGGGCACAAAAAAAGGGACGCACCCAAAAAGCAATGAAGCAGGGGAAAAAAACGAGCACCCAAACAAACACAACCGAAAAGGGGTAAATGACAGGAAGAAAATAAGGAAAAAAGGAAAACGCTAAGAAAATTGAGCCAGGGGGGAGGGAGGGAGAAGCACGGAACAGGAAAGGCGGGACGAAAAACCCCCCAAACGTACATTTTTAAAACAGATTTTCCCCAAAAGGGGGTTTAAATGATTTTCAGGTTTAAGAAGAACGAAAGGAACAATGAGCACTAAAGTAATTTGCTTTGGGGGACGGCCCCAATTGGAAGAAACCGGAAAAGCTTAAAAACAAATTTTTTTTAAAATTTAGATTTTCCGAAAAGTGGGGTTTTAAAAAAGAGTTTTCAAATTTGAATGCAAAAAAGGTAAACTGTTAGCGCTAACTGATAATTATTTTTGTCACATCGCAAAATTGGGAATGTTAGTGCACGGAAAAAATTTGGGGTTTGTCAAAATCGAAAGTTCGCCGGTTAGTCAATTTTTCAATCACGATTTTCTCGAAAAGTGGGTTCAAAAAGGTTTTCCAGGTTAAATGACGAACGAAAGTAAAGATGAGCTACTAAAAGATCATTGCTTTCTTGATCGTCCCAATATTTTCAAAGTTAAGCAGGAATGCAAGATAACCCATTTTTTTTCAAAATTTAGATTTTCTTGAAAAATTTCGTTTAAATGATTTTTTTGGTTTTAGTGACGAACGAAAGTGGAACTGATGAGTCTAATGATATATTGCTTATTGTGATCGTCTTAAAATTGGGAATTTATACATGGAAAAAAAAATTATGATTTTT
>JANFPS010000264.1:0-21463 GCA_024703675.1 Drosophila nebulosa
TCAATTTTTCCGTGCCCAACTTTGCCAATATTGGGATGATTTCAAAAGGGGTGTATCACTAACTAGCTATCTAGTTTATGGATTTTTTTATTTAAGCCTAGAAAAACTTATGTTGAACCCACTTTCGAGAAAAAGTGAATTTATAAAAAAAAAGAGTAATCTCAACTTTTCCGTGCTTTTAAATTTGCCAATTCGGGAGATTTCAAAAGGGAATGTATCAGTAAGAGCTCATCCCGTTTTTTTGTATTTGCTTAAAAAACCCGAAAATCATTTTGAATATTTTTCAAGAAAATCTGAATTTTTAAAAAATTGATAATTCAAAATTTTTAGGCTTAATTTTTCCGAGTTGGGGTGTTTTCAAAAGGGAATGTATCAGTTTGTAGCTCATACAGTTTACATTATTTGTCATTAAACTAAAAAACTAATTTGAACCCACTTTTCGAGAAAATCGGAATTTTTTAAAAATTTAGTAATTCAAATTTTCCGTGCTTTTAACTTTCCAAAATTGGGATGATTACAAAAGGAAAGTTTCAGTTGGGAGTATTAGTTTTCTTGTATTTGCATTTAAATCTAGAAAACTCATTTTGAACCCACTTTTTGAGAAAACGTGAATTTGTAAAAATTTAGATTCAAATTTCCGTGTTTAACTTTGCCCATAGTGGAGATTACCCCCAAGGAAATGTTTCAGTTGGTGCTCACTAGTTTACTTGTATTTGCATTCAAAATTGAAAATCATTTTAAACCCACTTTTTTTGAGAAAATCGTAATTGAAAAAATTGAGTAACTCAACTTTTCCGTGCTCTAACTTCCAAATGGGATATCACAAAGAGCAAAGTATCAGTTTGTGATCATCCGTTTACTTTCATTGTCATTTAAACCCAGAAAAAAACTCATTTGAAACCCCCTTTCGAGGGAAAAAGAAATTTGTAAAAATTGAGTAATCTCAACTTTCAGTGCTCTAACTTTTGCCCATATTTCGGATTTCAAAAGAGAATGATCAGTTAGAGCTCTGGAGTTTTTCTTTCATTTGTATTCAAATTAAAAACCATTTTTGGAATGAGTTTGAAAATCGTGAATTTGAAAATTGTGTAAACGAACTTTGCCAATATTGGGAGATTTAAAAAAAACAAGTATCAGTAAGTAGCTCATGAGTTTACTTTAATTTTTTCATTCAAAATAGAAAACTCATTTTGAACCCACTTTCGAGAAAATCAGAAATGAAAAAATTTTGGATTCTAACTTTTTCCGGGTCTAAAATTTTCCGAGGGGATGATTACAAAAGGAAATATCAGTTAGTGCTTTTAGTTTATTGTAATTTGTCATTTTTAAATCTAGAAAACCATTTTGGAAACCCCCTTTTCGAAAGGGGAAAACCCCAGAATTTAAAAAAATTGGTAATCTCAAAAATTTTTCGTGCTATAACTTTGCCAACATGGGGTGATTAGAGAAGGGAAGGTATCCGTTAGTGCTCATTGTTTACTTGTATTGCGTTCAAATCTAAAAAACTCATTTTTGAACCCCTTTTTTAGAAAAACGTGAATTTTTTAAAAATTGGTAATCTCAACTTTTTCAGGGGTCTAACTTTGCCAATATTGGGATGATTACAAAAAGCAAGTATTGTAAGTGTCATCGAGTTTTTTTTCATTCGTTTATTCAAACCTAGAAAAAAATCTGTTGAAACCCCCTTCTCGAGAAAAACGTAAAAATTTTAAAAAATTGAGTAACCCAAATTTTTCCAAGGTTAAATTTTCCATTTTTTTGGGGGGTGATTTCAAAAAAGGGAAAAATCAGTTAGTAGCTTTTCTAGTTTACTTGTATTTTTCATTTAAATCTAGAAAAATCATTTTGAACCCACTTTTTTGAGAAAAAACGAGAATTTAAAAAAATTGAGTAATTCACTTTTTCCCTGCTTTAAATTTGCCAACATTGGGGGATTTTGAGAAGGGAAGGTATCCCTTTGTAGTCATTAGTTTTCTTGTATTTTTCGGTTTTAAAATCTAAAAAACTATTTTAAAAACCCCTTTTTGAGAAAAAACGGAATTTGAAAAAATTTAGTAATCTCAACTTTTTCCTGCTTAAATTTGCCCAATATTGGGTGATCACAAAAAGAATGTATCAGTTTGAGACATCCAGTTTACTTTTATTTGTCTTCAAACCTAGAAAACTCATTTGAACCACTTTTCGAGAAAATCGTAAATTTGAAAAATTGAGTAATCTTTCAACTTTTCAGTGCTCTAACTTTGCCCATTGCGATGATTAAAAAGGAAAGTATCAGTTTTGTAGCTCATAGAGTTTTCTTTTATTGATTCAAATCTAAAAAACTCATTTTGAATGAGTTTGAAAATCGTTGAAAATTTTAAAATTGTGTAATCTGAACTTTGCCAAGTATTTTTGGGGTGATTTTTTAAAAACAATGTATCAGTAAAGTAGCTCATTTAGTTTTCTTTCAATTTTTTCATTTTAAAACCTTTGAAAACCTCATTTTTAAAAACCCCCTCTTTGAGAAAATCCCTTTAATATGTAAAAAAAAATTTAGTTTCTCAAAATTTTCCCCTGGGGTTTAAATTGCCCATGTTGGGGGTTGGGTTTATTACAAAAAATAGCTTTCCCAGTTTTCTTGTATTTGTATTTAAATCTTTAAAGGAAAAAAACCCTTTTTAAAAACCCCCTTTTCGGGGAAAACGAAAAATTTAAAAAAAAAATTGGTAAACTCAACTTTTTCCGGGGGCCTATAACTTTGCCAACATTGTGGTGATTAAAAGGAAACGGGGAAAAGGGATCCGTTAAATAGGCCCTAACTGTTTACTTTTTTTTGTCATTCAAAACCCAAAAAAATCATTTTTAAAACATTTTTAGGGAAAAAACCCCGGAAAATTTTTAAAAATTTTTGTTTTTTTTCAAAATTTTTTCCCTGCTCTTTAAATTTTCCCATTTTTGGGGAATTTATTACAAAAAGGGAAATTTTAAAAAGTTTAAAATAGGGGTTTTTCTAGGTTTCTTTATTTGCCCTATAAATCCCACAAAAATCTTTTAAAACCCCCCTTTTCGGGGAAAAAACGTGGGTTTTTTGGGAAAAAAATTTAGTAAACTCAAAATTTTCCGGGGGCTTAACTTTTTCCAAAATTTTTTTTTTGGGAAAGATTAAAAAAAGGAAATGTTTCAGTTGGGTAGGCTTCATTTAGTTTAAATTTTATTTTTCATTCAAATCTAGAAAACCCTTTTTAAAACCTTTTCTTTTTCGAAAAAATATGAAATTTTTTTAAAATTTAGTTTTTTCCAAAATTTTTCCCTTTCTCCCAACTTTTTTAATATTTTGGGGCGAAACACAAAGAGCAGGTATTAAATAAGGAAAACTCACGAGTTTTCTTTCATTTGCATTCAAAAAACCCGTAAAAATTTGGAAAACTTGAGTAAAACCCCAAACCCTTTTTCCCGGTTCAACTTTGTCAATATTTTGAATGATTTTAAAAGGGGGAAGGTTTTTAGTTTGTAGCTCTTTAGTTTTCCCTTTTATTTAAATTTATTCAAATTAGAAAAAAATCATGTTGGGAAAACCCCCTTTTCGAGGGGGAAAAGTGAATTTGTTTAAAAAATTTAGTAGTTCCCCAACTCTTTTCCCCCTGCTCAAACTTTGCCAATATTTGGGGTGATTTACAAAAAGGGAATGTATCAGTTAGTAGCTCATAGAGGTTTTCCTTTTTATTTGTCATTTAAACCTAGAATACTTATTTTAAACCCCCCTTTTCGAGGAAAAAAAACGTCAATTTGTAAAAAAAATTTAATAAAACTCAAAATTTCCGTTTCTTTAATCTTTTGTCAATATTGGGGGGAAGAAACCCCAAAAAAGCAATGTTAACAGTTAAAAAAACTAAAACCAGTAATTTCTTTCATTTTTCATTTTAAACCTAGAAAAACTTATTTTTTTAAACCCCCCTTTTTCGAGAAATCTCAAAATTTTTCCAAAAATTGGGATTGAACAAAAGGGGTAAATCAGGGAAGTAGTTTATCTAGTTTACTTGTATTTGCATTCAAACTTTGAAAAAATAATTTTTTAACCCACTTTTTCGAGGGAAAAAACGGGGAAAAAAATTTAAAAAATTTAGTAATTCCAAAATTTTCAGTTTCCTCTAACTTTGCCCAAAAAATTGGGGGTGATTACAAAAAGCAAGTATTAGTTAAATGCTTATCGAGCGAGTTTTTTTTTGTCATTTAAACCCCAGAAAACTCCCCCTTTTGAAAAAACACCCTTTCAGGGAAAAATCGTGAATTTGTGGAAAAATTTTTGGGATTCTTTAAAATTTTCCCTTTCCCCTTTCTTTTAAAAATTTTCCCCTATGAGGGTGATTAAAAAAAAGGGAATTATCAGTTAGTAGCTTTTTCTAGTTTTCTCCTGATTTTTTATTAAAAACTAAAAAAAACTCATTTTGAAAAACTTTTCGAGGGAAAAATGTGAATTTTTTAAAAAAATTGGGGTAAAACTCAACTTTTTTCCCTGCCTCTAAAATTTGGGCCAAAAATTGGAAAATGATTTCCAAAAAAAAATGTTTCAGTTGGGTTTGCTCATTAGTTTACTTGTATTTTTCATTCAAATCTAGAAAAAAATTATTTTTTAACCCCCTTCTCGAGGAAAATCGTGAATTTGTAAAAACTGAGTCATTTTTAAATTTTCCCCTTGTCTAACGTTCCCAATATAGGGGGTGATTACAAAAAAGCAAGTATCAGGAATAGCCCATACAGGGTTTTATTTATATGTCATTCAAACCCCAGAAAAAATTTATTTTTAAACCCAACTTTTCGGGGGGGAAAATTTGTGAATTTGTTAAAAAAAAAAAAGAGTAATCTCAACCTTTTTGGGCAGTTTGGCTCTAAACCCTTTTTCCCATGTTGGGATGATTTTCAAAAGGGAAATTTTTATCAGTTAAATAGCCCAAACTAGTTTTTTCTTTGGTTATTTTTTATTTTAAATCTACAAAACTTCCCTTTTGAAACCCCCCTTTTCCCCAAAAAAATCGTGAATTTTATAAAAATTGATTTAATCTCAAAATTTTTCCCTTTCCTTTTAACTTTGCCAAAAATTGGAAATGATTAAAAAAGGAAATGTTTCAGTTAGTTTGCTCCCTCTAGTTTACTTGTAAATTTGTCATTCAAATTAGAAAAAATTTATTTTGAACCCCCCTTTTGAGAAAATCCTGAATTTGTAAAAATTTAGGGAATCTCAAACCTTTTCCGTTTCTCAACTTTGCCAATAAAGGGAATGATTAAAAAAAAGAAAATGTTTCAGTTAGGGAGCTCATTTTAGTTTACTTGTATTTTTTCATTGAAACCTTTTGGAAAAAATCATTTTTTAATTCCCCCCTTTTCAAAGGGGGGAAAACGTGAATTTTTGTAAAAATTGAGTAATCCCCAACTTTTTTAGTGCTCTAACTTTGCCGATGTTGGGGTGATTACAAAAGGAAATGTTCAGTTGGTAGCTCATTTTAGTTTACTTGTATTCGCCATTCAAATCTAGAAAACTCATTTTAAACCCACTTTTCGAGAAAATCATGAATTTGTTAAAACTGAGTACTCTCAACTTTTTCCCTGCTCTAACTTTTCCAATATTTTTGGACGATCACAAAGGCAGTGTATTAGTAAGTAGCTCATCGAGTTTTTCTTTCATTTGTCATTCAACCTAGAAAACTCATTTTGAACCCACTTTTCGAGAAAATCGTGAATTTATAAAAATCGAGTAATCTCAACTTTTCCAATATTGGGATGATTACAGAAGGGAAGGTTTCCGTAAGTAGGGTCATCTAGTTTACTTGTATTTGTCGTTCAACCTAGAATACTTTTTTGGGCCCACTTTTCGAGAAAATCGTGAATTTGTAGAAATTGAGTAATCTGAGCTTTGCCAATATTGGGATGATTACAAAAAGCAATGTATCAGTAAGTAGCTCATCGAGTTTACTTTCATTCGTCATTCAAACCTAGAAAACTCATGTTGAACCCACTTCTCGAGAAAATCGTAAATTTGTAAAACTTGAGTAACCTCAAGCTTTCCGTGTTCTAACTTTGTCAATATTAGAATGATTTTAAAAGGGAATGTATTAGTTAGTAGCTCTTCTAGTTTACTTGTATTTAATTCATTCAAATCTAGAAAACTCATTTTAAACTCACTTTTCGAGAAAATCATGAATTTGTTAAAATTGAGTAATCTCAACTTTTCCGTGCTCTAACTTTTCCAATATTAGGACGATCACAAAGAGCAGTGTATTAGTAAGTACCTCATCGAGTTTACTTTCATTTGTCATTCAAACCTAGAAAACTCATTTTGAACCAACTTTTCAAAAAAATCGTGAATTTGTAAAAATTGAATAATCTCAACTTTTCCGTGCTCTAACTTTGCCAATATTGGGACGATCACAAAAAGCAATGTATCAGTTAGTAGCTCATCCAGTATACTTTCATTTGTTATTCAAACCTAGAAAACTTATTTTTAACCCACTTTTCGAGAAAATCGTGAATTTGTAAAAATTTAGTATTCTCAACTTTTCCGTGCTCCAAATTTGCCCATATTGCAATGATTTCAAACTTTGCCAATATTGGGATGATTACAAAAAGCAATGTATCAGTAAGTAGCTCATCGAATTTACTTTCATTTGTCATTCAAACCTAGAAAACTCATTTTGAACCCACTTTCGAGAAAATCGTGAATTTGTAAAAATTGAGTAATCTCAACTTTTCCGTGCTCTAACTTTGCCAATATTGGGATGATTACAAAGTGAATGTATCAGTTAGTAGCTCATCTAGTTTACTTGTATTTGTCATACAAACCTAGAAAATTCATTTTGAACCCACTTCTCGAGAAAATCGTGAATTTGTAACAACTTAGTCATTTCAACTTTTCCGTGCTCTAACTTTGCCAATATTGGGACGATCACAAAAAGCAATGTATCAGTTAGTAGCTCATCCAGTATACTTTCATTTGTCATTCAAACCTAGAAAACTTATTTTTAACCCACTTTTCGAGAAAATCGTGAATTTGTAAAAATTTAGTATTCTCAACTTTTCCGTGCTCCAAATTTGCCCATATTGCAATGATTTCAAAAGGAAATGTATCAGTAAGTAGCTCATCTAGTTTACTTGTATTTGTCTTGCAAATCTAGAAAACTTATGTTGAATCCACTTTTCGAGAAAATCGTGAATTTGTAAAAATTGAGTATTCTCAACTTTTCCGTGCTCCAAATTTGCCCATATTGCAATGATTTCAAAAGGAAATGTATCAGTTAGTAGCTCATCGAGTTTACTTGTATTTGTCATACAAACCTAGAAAATTCATTTTGAACCCACTTCTCGAGAAATCGTGAATTTGTAACAACTGAGTCATTTCAACTTTTCCGTTTTCTAACTTTCCCAATATAGGGATGATTTCAAAAGGAAATGTATCAGTTAGTAGCTCATCTAGTTTACTTGTATTTGTCATTTAAATCTAGAAAACTCATTTTAAACCCGCTTTTCGAGAAAATCATGAATTTTTTAAAATTGAGTACTCTCAACTTTGCCGTGCTCTAACTTTTCCAATATTAGGACGATCACAAAAAGCAGTGTATTAGTAAGTGCCTCATCGAGTTTACTTTCATTTGTCATTCAAACCTAGAAAACTCATTTTGAACCAACTTTTCGAGAAAATCGTGAAGTTGTGAACATTGAATAATCTCAACTTTTCCGTGCTCTAACTTTGCCAATATTGGGACGATCACAAAAAGCAGTGTATTAGTAAGTAGCTCATCGAGTTACTTTCATTTGTCATTCAAACCTAGAAAACTCATTTGAACCCACTTTTTCGAGAAAATCGTGAATTTATAAAAATTTAGTAATCTCAACTTTGCCAATATTGGGATGATTACAGAAGGGAAGGTATCCGTAAGTAGCTCATCTAGTTTACTTGTATTTGTCGTTCAAACCTAGAATACTTTTTTTGGACCCACTTTTCGAGAAAATCGTGAATTTGTAAAAATTGAGTAATCTCAACTTTCCGTGCTCTAACTTTGCCAATATTGGGACGATCACAAAGAGCAATGTATCAGTTAGTAGATCATCAGTTTACTTCATTTGTCATTCAAACTAGAAAACTCATTTGAATCCACTTTTCGAGAAAATCGTGAATTTGTAAAAATTGAGTAATTCTCAACTTTTCAGTGCTCTAACTTTGTCAATATTGGATGATTCAAAAGGGAATGTATTAGTTAGTAGCTCATCGAGTTTACTTGTATTGTCATTCAAAACCTAGAAAATTCATTTTGAACCCACTTCTCGAGAAAATCGTGAATTTGTAAAACTGAGTACTTCAACTTTTCCGTTTTCTAACTTTCCAATATAGGATGATTTAAAAGGAAATGTATTAGTTAGTAGCTCTCTAGTTTACTTGTATTTGTCATTCAAATCTAGAAAACTCATTTTAAACCACTTTTCGAGAAAATCATGAATTTGTTAAAATTGAGTATCTCAACTTTCCGTGCTCTAACTTTTCCAATATTAGGACGATCACAAAAAGCAGTGTATTAGTAAGTAGCTCATCCAGATTACTTTCATTTGTCATTCAAACCAAGAAATCTCATTTTAAACCAACTTTTCGAAAAAATCGTGAATTTTTAAAAATTGACTAATCTCAACTTTTCCGTGCTCTAACTTTGCCAATATTGGGACGATCAACAAAAAGCATGTATCAGTTAAGTAGCTCATCGAGTTACTTTCATTTGTTATTCAAACCTAGAAAACTCATTTTTAACCCACTTTGCGAGAAAAACGTGAATTTATAAAAATTTAGCTAATTTCCTGCAAACTTTGCCAATATTGATGATTTACTGCAAGGTGAACGTGTATCCCGTAAGTAGCTCATCTAGTTTACTTGTATTTGTCGTTCAAACCATAGAAACTTTTTGGACCCACTTTTCGAGAAAATCGTGAATTTGTAAAAATTGAGTAATCTCAACTTTTCCGTGCTCTAACTTTGCCAATATTAGGACGATCACAAAGAGCAGTGTATTAGTAAGTACCTCATCAGTTTACTTTCATTTGTCATTCAAACCTAGAAAACTCATTTTGAACCAACTTTTCAAAAAAATCGTGAATTTGTAAAAATTGATAATCTCAACTTTTCCGTGCTCTAACTTTGCAATATTGGGGACGATCACAAAAGCAATGTATCAATTAGTAGCTCGTCCAGTTACCTTCATTTGTTATTCAAACCTAGAAAACTTATTTTGAACCCACTTTTCGAGAAATCGTGTGAATTTGTAAAAATTTAGTATTCTCAACTTTTCCGTGCTCCAATTTGTCCATATTGCAATGATTCAACTTTGCATATTGGGATGATACAAAAGCAATGTATCAGTAAGTGAGTCATCGATTTACTTTCATTTGTCATTCAAACCTAGAAAACTCATTTTGAACCCACTTTTCGAGAAAATCGTGAATTTGTAAAAATTGAGTAATCTCAACTTTTCCGTGCTCTAACTTTGCCAATATTGGGATGATTACAAAAGGGAATGTATCAGTTAGTAGCTCATCTAGTTTACTTGTATTTGTCATACAAACCTAGAAAATTCATTTTGAACCCACTTCTCGAGAAAATCGTGAATTTGTAACAACTGAGTATTCAACTTTTCCGTGCTCTAACTTTGCCAATATTGGGACGATCACAAAAGCAATGTATCAGTTAGTAGCTCATCCAGTATACTTTCATTTGTCATTCAAACCTAGAAAACTTGTTTTTAACCCACTTTTCGAGAAAATCGTGAATTTGTAAAATTTAGTATCTCAACTTTTCCGTGCTCCAAATTTGCCCATATTGCAATGATTTCAAAAGGAATGTATCAGTAAGTAGCTCATCTAGTTTACTTGTATTTGTCATGCAAATCTAGAAAACTTATGTTGAATCCACTTTTCGAGAAAATCGTGAGTTTGTAAAAATTGAGTAATCTCAACTTTTCCGTGCTCTAACTTTGCCAATATTGGGATGATTACAAAAGGGAATGTATCAGTTAGTAGCTCATCTAGTTTACTTGTATTTGTCATATCAAACCTCGAAAATTCATTTTGAACCACTTTTCGAGAAAATCGTGAATTTGTAAAAATTGAGTAAACTCAACTTTTCCGTTTTCTAACTTTCCCAATATAGGGATGATTTCAAAAGGAAATGTATCAGTTAGTAGCTCATCAGTTACTTGTATTTGTCATTTAAATCTAGAAAACTCATTTTAAACCACTTTTCGAGAAAATCATGAATTTTTAAAATTGAGTACTCTCAACTTTTGCCGTGCTTAACTTTTCCAATATTAGGACGATCACAAAGAGCAGTGTATTAGTAAGTGCTCATCGAGTTTACTTTCATTTGTCATTCAAACCTAGAAAACTCATTTTGAACCCACTTTTCGAGAAAATCGTGAATTTATAAAAATTTAGTAATCTCAACTTTGCCAATATTGGGATGATTACAGAAGGGAAGGTATCCGTAAGTAGCTCATCTAGTTTACTTGTATTTGTGTTCAAACCCCAGAATACTTTTTTGTACCCACTTTTCGAGAAAATCGGGAATTTGTAAAAATTGAGTATTCTCAAATTTTCCGTGCTCTAACTTTGCCAATATTGGGATGATCACAAAGAGCCCAAAGTATCAGTTTGTAGATTTATCCAGTTTACTTTTTATTTGTCATTCAAACCTAGAAAACTCATTTTGAATCCACTTTTCGAGAAAATCGTGAATTTGTAAAAATTGATTTAAACTCAACTTTTCAGTGCTCTAACTTTGTAAATATTGGGATGATTACAAAAAGCAATGTATTAGTAAGTAGCTCATCGAGTTTACTTTCATTCGTCATTCAAACCTAGAAAACTCATGTTGAACCCACTTCTCGAGAAAATCGTAAATTTGTAAAACTTGAGTAACCTCAAACTTTCCGTGTTCTAACTTTGCCAATATAAGAATGATTTTAAAAGGGAATGTACTAGTAGTAGCTCTTCTAGTTTACTTGTATTTTATTCATTCAAATCTAGAAAACTCATTTTAAACTCACTTTTCGAGAAAATCGTGAATTTGTGAACATTGAATAATCTCAACTTTTCCGTGCTCTAACTTTGCCAATATTGGGACGATCACAAAAAGCAGTGTATTAGTAAGTAGCTCATCGAGTTTACTTTCATTTGTCATTCAAACCTAGAAAACTCTTTTTGAACCCACTTTTCGAGAAAATCGTGAATTTATAAAAATTTAGTAATCTCAAACTTTGCCAATATTGGGATGATTACAGAAGGGAAGGTATCCGTAAGTAGCTCATCTAGTTTACTTGTATTTGTCGTTCAAACCTAGAATACTTTTTTTGGACCCACTTTTCGAGAAAATCGTGAATTTGTAAAAATTGAGTATTCTCAACTTTTCCGTGCTCTAACTTTGCCAAAATTGGGATGATCACAAAGAGCAATGTATCAGTTAGTAGATCATCCAGTTTACTTTCATTTGTCATTCAAACCTAGAAAACTCATTTTGAATCCACTTTTCGAGAAAATCGTGAATTTGTAAAAATTTAGTAATCTCAACTTTTCAGTGCTCTAACTTTGTAAATATTGGGATGATTACAAAAAGCAATGTATTAGTAAGTAGCTCATCGAGTTTACTTTCATTCGTCATTCAAACCTAGAAAACTCATGTTGAACCCACTTCTCGAGAAAATCGTAAATTTGTAAAACTTGAGTAACCTCAAGCTTTCCGTGTTCTAACTTTGCCAATATAAGAATGATTTTAAAAGGGAATGTACTAGTTAGTAGCTCTTCTAGTTTACTTGTATTTTATTCATTCAAATCTAGAAAACTCATTTTAAACTCACTTTTCGAGAAAATCATGAATTTTGTTTAAAATTGAGTAATCTCAAAATTTTCCGTGCTCTAACTTTCCAATATTAGGACGATCACAAAGAGCAGTGTATTAGTAAGTACCTCATCGAGTTTACTTTCATTTGTCATTCAAACCTAGAAAACTCATTTTGAACCAACTTTTCGAGAAAATCGTGATTTTGTAAAAATTCAGTATTCTCAACTTTTCCGTGCTCTAACTTTGCCAATATTGGGACGATCACAAAAAGCAATGTGTCAGTTAGTAGCTCATCCAGGATACTTTCATTTGTCATTCAAACCTAGAAAACTTATTTTTAACCCACTTTTCGAGAAAATCGTGAATTTGTAAAAATTTAGTATTCTCAACTTTTCCGTGCTCCAAATTTGCCCATATTGCAATGATTTCAAAAGGAAATGTATCAGTAAGTAGCTCATCTAGTTTATTTGTATTTGTCATTCAAATCTAGAAAACTTATGTTGAACCCACTTTTCGAGAAAATCGTGAATTTATAAAAATTGAGTAATCTCAACTTTTCCGTGCTCTAACTTTGCCAATATTGGGAAGATCACAAAGAGCAATGTATCAGTTAGTAGCTCATCCAGTTTACTTTCATTTGTCATTCAAACCTAGAAAACTCATTTTGAACGCACTCTTCGAGAAAATCGTGAATTTGTAAAAATTGAGTAATCTCAACTTTTCAGTGCTCTTACTTTGTAAATATTGGGATGATTACAAAAGGGAATGTATCAGTTAGTAGCTCATCTAGTTTACTTGTATTTGTCATTCAAACCTAGAAAACTCATTTTGAACCCACTTTTCGAGAAAATCGTTAAATTTGTAAAACTTGAGTATTCTCACTTTCCGTGCTCTAACTTTGCCAATATTGGGATGATTTTAAAAGGGGATGTATTAGTGAGTAGCTCATCTAGTTTGCTTGTATTTGTCGTTCAAATCTAGAAAACTCATTTTGAACCCACTTTTCAAGAATCTTAAATTTGTTAAAATTGAGTAGTCTCAACTTTTCCGTGCTCTAACTTTGCCAATGTTGGGATGATTACAAAAGGGAAAGTATCAGTTAGGAGCTCATACAGTTTACTTTCATTTGTCATTCAAACCTAAAAACTCATTTGAACCACTTTTCGAGAAAATCGTGAATTTGTAAAAATTGAGTATTCTCAACTTTTCCGTGCTCTAAATTTGCCCATATTGCGATGATTACAAAAGAATATGTATCAGTTAGTAGCTTTTTTAGTTTACTTGTATTTGTCACTCAAATCTAGAAAACTAATTTTGAACCCACTTTTCGAGAAAATCGTGAATTTGTAAAAAAATTTAGTATTCTCAATTTTTCCGAGTTCTAAATTTGCCCATATTGCGATGATTACAAAAGGGAACTTATCAGTTAGTAGCTCTTCTAGTTTACTTGTATTTGTCATTCAAATCTAAAAAACTCATTTTGAACCCACTTTTCGAGAAAATCATGAATTTGTAAAAATTGAGTAATCTCAACTTTGCCAATATTGGGATGATAACAAAAAGCAATGTATTAGTAAGTAGCTCATCGAGTTTAATTTCATTCGTCATTCAAACCTAGAAAAACTCATTTTGAACCCATTTTCGAGAAAATCGTGAATTTGTAAAAATTGAGTAATCTCAACTTTTCCGTGCTCTGACTTTGCCAATATTGGGTTGATCACAAAGAGCAGTGTACTTAGTAAGTACCTCATCGAGTTTACTTTCATTTGTCATTCAAACCTAGAAAACTCATTTTGAACCCACTTTTCGAGAAAATCGTGAATTTGTAAAAATTGAATAATCTCAACTTTTCCGTGCTCTAACTTTGCCAATATTGGGACGATCACAAAAAGCAATGTTATCAGTTAGTAGTCATCCAGGATACTTTCATTTGTCATTCAACCTAGAAAACTTATTTTTAACCCACTTTTCGAGAAAAGTCGTGAATTTGTAAAAATTAGTATTCTCAACTTTTCCGTGCTCCAAATTTGCCCATATTGCAATGATTTCAAAAGGAAATGTATCAGTAAGTTTGCTCATCTAGTTTATTTGTATTTGTCATTCAATCTAGAAAACTTATTTGAACCCACTTTTCGAGGAAAACCGTGAATTGTAAAAATTGAGTAATCTCAACTTTTCCGTGCTCTAACTTTTCCAATATTTGGGATGATTACAAAGAGGAGTGTATCAGTAAGTAGCTCATCTAGTTTACTTTCATTTGTCATTCAAACCTAGAAAACTCATTTTGAACCCACTTTTCGAGAAAATCGTGAATTTGTAAAATTGAGTATTCTCAACTTTTCCGAGTCTAAATTTGCCATTTTGCGATGATTACAAAAGGGAATGTATCAGTTAGTAGCTCATCTAGTTTACTATATTTGTCATTTAAATCTAGAAAACTAATTTTGAACCCACTTTTCGAGAAAATCGTGAATTCATAAAAATTGAGTAATCTAACTTTTCCGTGCTCTTACTTTGCCAATATTGGGATGATTACAAAAGGAAATGTTTCAGTTGGTAGCTCATCTAGTTTACTTGTATTTGTCATTCAATCTAGAAAACTCATTTTGAACCCACTTTTCGAGAAAATCGTGAATTTGTAAAAATTGAGTAATCTCAACTTTCCGTGCTCTAACTTTGCCAATATTGGGACGATCACAAAGAGCAGTGTATTAGTAAGAAGCTCATAGAGTTTACTTTCATTGTCATTCAAACCTAGAAAACTCATTTTGAACCCACTTTTCGAGAAAATCGTGAATTTATAAAAATTGAGTAATCTCAACTATTCCGTGCTCTTACTTTGCCAATATTGGGACGATCACAAAAAGCAATGTATCAGTTAGTAGCTCTTCCAGATTATTTGTATTTGTCGTTCAAATCTAGAGAACTCATTTGAACCCACTTTTCGAGAAAATCGTGAATTTGTAAAAATTGAGTAATCTCAGCTTTGCCAATATTGGGATGACTACAAAAAGCAATGTATTAGTAGTAGCTCATTGAGTTTTCTTTCATTCGTCATTCAAACATACAAAAACTCATGTTTGAACCCACTTCTCGAGAAAATCGTGAATTTGTAAAACTTGAGTAATCTCAAGCTTTCCGTGTTCTAACTTTGCCATTATTAGGATGATTTTAAAAGGGAATGTTTAGTTAGTAGCTCTTCTAGTTTACTTGTATTTAATTCATTCAAATCTAGAAAACTCATTTTGGATCCATTATTCAAAAAAAATCGTGAATTTGTAAAACTTGAGTTATTTAATTTTCCGTGCTCTTACTTTGCCCAATATTAGGATGATTACAAAAAAGCATGCATCTATAAGTTGCTCATCGAGTTAACTTTCATTTGTCATTCAAACCTAGAAAACTCATTTTGAACCAACTTTTCGAGAAAATCGTGAATTTGTAAAAATTGAATAATCTCAACTTTTCCGTGCATCTAACTTTGCCAATATTGGGACGATCACAAAAAGCAATGTATCAGTTAGTAGCTAATCCAGTTTACTTTCATTTGTCATTCAAACCTAGAAAACTCATTTTGAAAACCACTTTTCGAGAAAATCGTGAATTTGTAAAAATTGAGTAATCTCAACTTTTCAGTGCTCTAACTTTGCCAATATTGGGATGATTACAAAAGGGAATGTATCAGTTAGTAGCTCATCTAGTTTACTTGTATTTGTCATTTAAATCTAGAAAACTCATTTTGAACCCACTCTTCGAAAAAATCGTGAATTTGTAAAACTTGAGTAATCTCAACTTTTCCGTGTTCTAACTTTGCCAATATTGGGATGATTACAAAAAGCAATGTATCAGTAAGTAGCTCATCAAATTAACTTTCATTTGTCATTCAAACCTAGAAATTCATTTTGAACCCACTTTTCGAGAAAATCGTGAATTTGTAAAAATTGGGAATAATCTTAACTTTTCCGTGCTCTAACTTTGCCAATATTGGGACGATCACAAAAAGCAATGTATCAGTTAGTAGCTCATCCAGTTTACTTTCATTTGTCATTCAAAACCTAGAAAACTCATTTTGAACGCACTTTTCGAGAAAATCGTGAATTTGTAAAAATCTTAACTTTTCCGTGTTCTAACTTTGCCAATAGTGAGATGATTACAAGAAGCAATGTATCAGTAAGTAGCTCATCGAGTTTACTTTCATTTGTCATTTAAACATAGAAAACTCATTTTGAACCCACTTTTCGAGAAAATCGTGAATTTCTAAAAATTGAGTATTCTCAATTTTTCCGTGCGCTTTAAATTGCCAATATTGGGATGATTACATAAGGGAATGTATTAGTTAGTAGCTCATATAGTTTATTTATTTGTCATCATCATGTCATTAATCTCAACTTTTCCGTGCTCAACTTTCCAATAGTAAGATGATTACAAAAAGCAATGTATCAGTAGGTAGCTCATCGAGTTAACTTTCATTTGCATTCAAACCTAGAAACTCATTTTGAACCAACTTTTCGAGAAAATCGTGAATTTGTAAAAATTGAATAATCTCAACTTTTCCGTGCTCTAACTTTGCCAATATTGGGACGATCACAAAAAGCAATGTATCAGTTAGTAGCTCATCCAGTTTCTTTCATTTGTCATTCAAACCTAGAAAACTCATTTTGAAACCACTTTTCGAGAAAATCGTGAATTTGTAAAAATTGAGTAATCTCAACTTTCAGTGCTTTAACTTTGCCAATATTGGGGCGATCACAAAAGGGAATGTATCAGTAAGTAGCTCATCGAGTTTACTTTCATATGTCATTCAAACCTAGAAAACTCATTTTGAACCCACTTTTCGAGAAAATCGTGAATTTGTAAAAATTGAGTATTCTCAACTTTTCTGTGCTCTAAATTTGCCCATATTGCGATGATTACAAAAGGAAATGTATCAGTTAGAAGCTTTTCTAGTTTACTTGTATTTGTCACTCAAATCTAGAAAACTCATTTTGAACCCACTTTTCGAGAAAATCGTGAATTTGTAAAAATTGAGTATTCTCAATTTTTCCGAGTTCTAAATTTGCCCATATTGCGATGATTACAAAAGGGAATGTATCAGTTAGTAGCTCTTCTAGTTTACTTGTATTTGTTTATTCAAATCTAAAAACTCATTTTGAACCCACTTTTCGAGAAAATCGTGACTTTGTAAAAATTGAGTAATCTCTACTTTGCCAATATTGGGATGATAACAAAAAGCAATGTATCAGTAAGTAGCTCATCTAGTTTAATTTCATTCGTCATTCAACCTAGAAAACTCATTTTGAACCCACTTCTCGAGAAAATCGTGAATTTGTAAAAATTGAGTAATCTCAACTTTTCCGTGCTCTTACTTTGCCAATATTGGGTTGATTTTAAAAGGGAATGTATTAGTTAGTAGCTCATCTAGTTTACTTGTATTTGATTCATTCAAATCTAGAAAACTCATTTTGAATCCACTTTTCGAGAAAATCGTAAATTTGTAAAAATTGAGTAATCTCATCTTTTCCGTGCTCTAATTTTTCCAAAATTGGGATGATCACAAAAAGCAATGTATCAGTTTAGTGGATCATTTAATTTACTTGTATTTGTCATTCAACCTAGAAAACTCATTTTGAATCCACTTTTCGAGAAATCTCAACTTTGCCAATATTGGGATGATTACAAAAGGGAATGAATCAGTAAGTAGCTCATCTAGTTTACTTGTATTTGTCATTCAAACCTAGAAAACTCATTTTGAACCCACTTTTCGAGAAAATCGTGAATTTTTTCAAAACGGGGTATTTTCAACTTTTCCGTGCTCTAACTTTGTCAATATTGGGATGATTACAAAAAGGGGAAAGGTAATCAGTTAGAAGCTCATCTAGTTTACTTGTATTTGTCATTCAAATCTAGAAAACTCATTTTGAACCACTTTTCGAGAAAATCGTGAATTTGTAAAAATTGAGTATCTCAACTTTTCCGTGCTCTAACTTTGCCAATATTGGGACGATCACAAAAAGCAGTGTATTAGTAAGTAGCTCATAGAGTTTACTTTCATTTGTCATTCAAACCTAGAAAACTCATTTTGAACCCACTTTTCGAGAAAATCGTGAATTTATAAAAATTATTTTGAACCCACTTTTCGAGAAAACCGTGAATTTGCAAAAATTGAGTAATCTCAACTTTTCCGTGCTCTAACTTTGCCAATATTGGGATGATTACTAAAGGGAATGTATCAGTAAGTAGCTCATCTAGTTTACTTTCATTTGTCATTCAAACCTAGAAAACTCATTTTGAACCCACTTTTCGAGAAAATCGTGAATTTGTAAAAATTGAGTATTCTCAACTTTTCCGAGTTTTAAATTTGCCCATTTTGCGATGATTACAAAAGGGAATGTATCAGTTAGTAGCTCATCTAGTTTACTATATTTGTCATTTAAATCTAGAAAACTAATTTTGAACCCACTTTTCGAGAAAATCGTGAATTCATAAAAATTGAGTAATCTCAACTTTTCCGTGCTCTTACTTTGCCAATATTGGGATGATTACAAAAGGAAATGTTTCAGTTGGTAGCTCATCTAGTTTACTTGTATTTGTCATTCAAATCTAGAAAACTCATTTTGAACCCACTTTTCGAGAAAATCATGAATTTGTAAAAATTGAGTAATCTCAACTTTTCCGTGCTCTAACTTTGCCAATATTGGGACGATCACAAGAGCAGTGTATTAGTAAGTAGCTCATAGAGTTTTACTTTCATTTGTCATTCAAACCTAGAAAACTCATTTTGAACCCACTTTCGAGAAAATCGTGAATTTATAAAAATTGAGTAATCTCAACTTTTCCGTGCTCTTACTTTGCCATTATTGGGACGATCACAAAAAGCAATGTATCAGTTAGTAGCTCTTCCAGTTTATTTGTATTTGTCGTTCAAATCTAGAAAACTCATTTTGAACCCACTTTTGGAGAAAATCGTGAATTTGTAAAAATTGAGTAATCTCAGCTTTGCCAATATTGGGATGATTACAAAAAGCAATGTATCAGTAAGTAGCTCATTGAGTTTACTTTCATTCGTCATTCAAACCTACAAAACTCATGTTGAACCCACTTCTCGAGAAATCGTGAATTTGTAAAACTTGAGTAATCTCAAGCTTTCCGTGTTCTAACTTTGCCATTATTATTATGATTTTAAAAGGGAATGTATTAGTTAGTAGCTCTTCTAGTTTACTTGTATTTAATTCATTCAAATCTAGAAAACTCATTTTGGATCCATTATTCAAAAAAATCGTGAATTTGTAAAACTTGAGTTATTTTAATTTTCCGTGCTCTTACTTTCCCAATATTAGGATGATTACAAAAAGCAATGCATCTATAAGAAGCTCATCGAGTTAACTTTCATTTGTCATTCAAACCTAGAAAACATATTTTGAACCAACTTTTCGAGAAAATCGGAATTTGTAAAATTGAATAATCTCAACTTTTCCGTGCATCTAACTTTGCCAATATTGGGACGATCACAAAAAGCAATGTATCAGTTAGTAGCTAATCCAGTTTACTTTCATTTGTCATTCAAACCTAGAAAACTCTTTTTGAAACCACTTTTCGAGAAAATCGTGAATTTGTAAAAATTGAGTAATCTCAACTTTCAGTGCTCTAACTTTGCCAATATTGGGATGATTACAAAAGGGAATGTATCAGTTAGTAGCTCATCTAGTTTACTTGTATTTGTCATTTAAATCTAGAAAACTCATTTTGAACCCACTCTTCGAAAAAATCGTGAATTTGTAAAAGTTGAGTAATCTCAACTTTTCCGTGTTCTAACTTTGGCCAATATTGGGATGATTACAAAAAGCAATGTATCAGTAAGTAGCTCATCGAGTTAACTTTCATTTGTCATTCAAACCTAGAAAACTTATTTTTAACCCACTTTTCGAGAAAATCGTGAATTTGTAAAAATTTAGTATTCTCAACTTTTCCGTGCTCTAAATTTGCCCATATTGGGATGATTACAAAAGGATATGTATCAGTTAGTAGCTCATCTAGTTTACTTGTATTTGTCGTTCAAATCTAGAAAACTCATTTTGAACCCACTTTTCGAGAAAATCGTGAATATGTAAAAATTGAATAATTTCAACTTTTCCGTGCTCTAACTTTGCCAATATTGGGACGATCACAAAAAGCAATGTATCAGTTAGTAGCTCTTCTAGTTTACTTGTATTTGTCATTCAAAATCTCTAAAAAACTTATTTTTAACCCACTTTTCGAGAAAATCGTGAATTTGTAAAAATTTAGTATTCTTAACTTTTCCGTGCTCTTACTTTGCCCGTATTGGGATGATTACAAAAGGGAATGTATCAGTTAGTAGCTCATCCAGTTTACTTTCATTTGTCATTCAAACCTAGAAAACTCATTTTGAACCCACTTTTCGAGAAAATCGTGAATTTATAAAAATTGAGTAATCTCAACTTTTCCGTGCTCTAACTTTGCCAATATTGGGATGATTACAAAAGGAAATGTTTCAGTTGGTAGCTCATCTAGTTTACATCTATTTGTCATTCAAATGTAGAAAACTCATTTTAAACCCACTTTTCGAGAAAATCATGAATTTGTTAAAAATGAGTAATCTCAACTTTTCCGTGCTCTAACTTTTCCAATATTAGGACGATCACAAAGAGCAGTGTCTTAGTAAGTAGCTCATCGAGTTTACTTTCATTTGTCATTTAAACCTAGAAAACTCATTTTGAACCCACTTTTCGAGAAAATCGTGAATTTATAAAAATTGAGTAATCTCAACTTTTCAGTGCTCTAACTTTGCCAATATTGGGACGATCACAAAAAGCAATGTATCAGTTAGTAGCGCATCCAGTATACTTCCATTTTTCATTCAAACCTAGAAAACTTATTTTTAACCCACTTTTCGAGAAAATCGTGAATTTATAAAAATTGAGTAATCTCAACTATTCCGTGCTCTTACTTTGCCAATATTGGGACGATCACAAAAAGCAATGTATCAGTTAGTAGCTCTTCCAGTTTATTTGTATTTTGTCGTTCAAATCTAGAAAATCATTTTGAACCACTTTTGGAGAAATCGTGAATTTGTAAAAATTGAGTAATCTCAGCTTTGCCAATATTGGGATGATTACAAAAAGCAATGTATCAGTAAGTAGCTCATTGAGTTTACTTTCATTCGTCATTCAAACCTACAAAACTCATGTTGAACCCACTTCTCGAGAAAATCGTGAATTTGTAAAACTTGAGTAATCTCAAGCTTTCCGTGTTCTAACTTTGCCATTATTATTATGATTTTAAAAGGGAATGTATTAGTTAGTAGCTCTTCTAGTTTACTTGTATTTAATTCATTCAAATCTAGAAAACTCATTTTGGATCCATTATTCAAAAAAATCGTGAATTTGTAAAACTTGAGTTATTTTAATTTTCCGTGCTCTTACTTTCCCAATATTAGGATGATTACAAAAAGCAATGCATCTATAAGAAGCTCATCGACTTAACTTTCATTTGTCATTCAAACCTAGAAAACTCATTTTGAACCAACTTTTCGAGAAAATCGTGAATTTGTAAAAATTGAATAGTCTCAACTTTCCGTGCTCTAAACTTTGCCAATGTGGG
>JANFPS010000265.1:0-21454 GCA_024703675.1 Drosophila nebulosa
CTTTTTTTTATTAAAATAAAAAACAATTTTCCCCCTTTGGGGAAAATTAATTTTTAAAAATTTTTTTTCCAATTTTCCCCTTTCGAAAAATTTAAAAAAAAAAAAGTTTTTTCCCTCCTTTTCCCTTTGCTTTACCCAAAAAAATTTTTTTCCCTTTTCGGAAAAAAATTTTTTAAAAAACAAATTTTTAAAATTTTGGCCTTTTAAATGGGGATTTAAAAAAATTTTCATTTTTGGGTTTTTCCCTTTTTTTCAAAAAAAACCAAAATTTGAAAAAAAAATTTTTTAAAAAAAGTTTTTCAAATTTTCCCCCCTTTTCCTTTTGGCCTATTTTTAAAAAAAATTTTCATTTGGTCCATTTTTTTTTCTTTAAAAGAAAAATTTTTCCATTTTTTGAAAAAAAAAAAAAAAAAAAAAAAAAAAAAAAAAAAAAAAAAATTTTTTTTTTTTTTTTTTTTTTTTTTTTTTTTTTTTTTTTTTTTTTAAAAACATTTTTATTGTGCCTCCTTCATTTGCATTAACCAAACATTTTGAACCCATTTCAAATCTAATTGAAAATTCTTTCCACTTTTGTCTAATTTGATTGGCATTTGCAATTTCTAGTTAACATTTAATTTTTCATTAACCAAAACCCTTTACCCTTTCAAAACGAAATTTTAAACATTTTCCAATTCGTGTTTTTAAAATTTACTTTTGCATTTCATTGAGCAAATTTCTTTAAACCAGAAAATTTTAATTTCGAAACTAATTTTAAAATTTCAGTTTTTCAATTTGGTTTGAAATTAGTTTAAAACTGTTATTGAGCGACATTAAAATTTTTCATTAATAGTCATTTACCACTTTTTCAAAACAGAAAATTTATTTCCACTTTTCGGCTAATTTGAAATTGAGTTAAAACCTGTTTTGTCATAGTTTAACTTTTCATTAAACTAAACTATTTTGCCCTTTCAGAAAAAAAAAAAAAAAAATCGTGAATTTGTAAAAATTTAGTTTTCTCAACTTTTCCGTGCTCTAACTTTGCCAATATTGGGACGATTTAAAAAAGCAATGTTTTCAGTTAGTAGCGCATCCAGTTTACTTACTTTTGTCATTCAAACCTAGAAAACTAATTTTGAACCAATTTTCGAGAAAATCGTGAATTTGTAAAATTCAGTATTCTCAACTTTTTGTGCTCTAACTTTGCCATATGGGACGATTTAAAAAAGCAATGTTTCAGTTAGTAGCGCATCCAGTTTACTTACTTTTGTCATTAAACCAAGAAACTCATTTAAACCCACTTTTTTGGGGAAAATCGTGAATTTGTAAAAATTCAGTTTTCTCAACTTTTCCGTGCTCTGCTGCCAATTTGGGACGATTTAAAAAAACAATGTTTCAGTTGTACGCATCCGTTTACTAATTTTGTCATTCAAACCTAGAAAAATCATTTTTAACCCACTTTTGAGAAAATCGTGAATTTGTAAAAATTCAGTTTTCTCAAAATTTTCGTGCTCTACTTTGGCCCAAAATTGGGACGATTTAAAAAAGCAATGTTTCAGTAGTAACGCCTCCAGTTTTACTTTCTTTTGTCATTCAAACCTAAAAACTCATTTTTAACCCTTTTTGAGAAAATCGTGAATTTGTAATTCAGTTTTCTCAACTTTTCCGTGCTTCCCAACTTTGGCCAATATTGGGACGATTTAAAAAAACAATTTTTCAATTAGTAGCGCAACCAGTTTACTTACTTTTGTCATTCAAACCTACACAACTAATTTTGAACCCACTTTTCGAGAAAATCGTGAATTTGTAAAAATTCAGTTTTCTCAACTTTTCCGTGCTCTAACTTTGCCAATATTGGGACGATGGGACGCATCCAGTTTACTTACTTTTGTCATTCAAACCTAGAAAACTCATTTTGAACCCACTTTTCGAGAAAATCGTGAAATTTTTAAATTTAGTTTCTCAACTTTTCCGTGCTCTAAATTTGGGCCCAAAATTGGGACGATTTAAAAAGCAATTGTTTCAATTAGTAGCGCATCCAGTTTTACTTACTTTTGTCATTCAAAACCCCCGAAAACTATTTTGAACCCACTTTTCAGAAAATCGGAAATTTTTTAAATTCAGTTTTTCTCAACTTTTCCGTGCTCTAACTTTGCCAATTGGGCGATTTAAAAAGCAATGTTTCAGTTTGTAGCCATCCAGTTTACTTACTTTTGTCATTCAAACCCAGAAAACTCATTTTTAAACCCCTTTTCGAGAAATCGTGAATTTGTAAAATTCAGTTTTCTCACTTTTCCGTGCTCTAACTTTGAATATTGGGACGATTTAAAAAGCAATGTTTCAGTTAGTACGCATCCTTTACTTACTTTTGTCTTCCCAAAACCCAAAAACTCATTTTGACCCATATTCGAGAAAAACGTGAATTTGTAAAAAATTCAGTTTTCTCAACTTTTCCGTGCTCAATTTGCCAATATTGGGACGTTTTAAAAAGCAATGTTTCAGTTAGTAACGCATCCAGTTTACTTACTTTTGTCATTCAAACCTAGAAAACTCATTTTGAACCCACTTTTCGAGAAAATCGTGAATTTGTTAAAATTCAGTTTTCTCAAATTTTCCGTGCTCTAACTTTGCCAATATTGGGACGATTTTTAAAAAAACAATGTTTTAGTTAGTAGCGCATCCCGTTTACTTACTTTTGTCATTCAAACCTAGAAACCCCATTTTAACCCCTTTTTGAGAAAATCGTGAATTTTTAAAAATTTAGTTTTCTCAAATTTTTCCCTGCTCTAACTTTGCCAAATTTTTGGGACGATTTAAAAAAACAATCTTTCAGATAGTAGCGCATCCCGTTTTTCTTACTTTTGTCTTCAAACCTAGAAAACTCATTTTTAACCCCCTTTTTTGAGAAAATCGTAATTTTTAAAATTCATTTTTTAAATTTTCCTGCTCTCTTTTGGGGCCAAAATTTGGGCGATTTAAAAAAACAAACTTTCAGATAGTGCGCATCCATTTACTTACTATTTTCATTCAAAATAGAAAACTCTTTTTTTAACCACTTTTCGGAAACGTGAATTTTTAAAAAATTTTTTTCTCAATTTTTCCTGCTTAAATTTGCCCCTATTGGGCTATTTAAAAAAACAATGTTTTTTAGTTAGTAAACTCCGTTTCTTACTTTTGTCATTCAAACCCAAAAACTCATTTTGAACCCCTTTTCGACAAAAAACGTGAATTTGTAAAAAAACAGTTTTTCTCAAATTTTCCGTCCTAACTTTGCCAAAATTGGGGCGATTTAAAAAAGCAATGTTTCAGTAGTACGCATCCAGTTTACTTACTTTTGTCATTCAAACCTAGAAAACTCATTTTGAACCCACTTTTGAGAAAATCGTGAATTTGTAAAAATTAGTTTTCTCAACTTTTCCGTGCTCTAACTTTGCCAATATTGGGACGATTTAAAAAAGCAATCCAGTTTACTTACTTTTGTCATTCAAACCTAGAAAACTCATTTTGAACCCACTTTTTCGAGAAAATCGTGAATTTGTAAAATTCAGTTTCTTAACTTTTCCGTGCTCTACTTGCCAATATTGGGACGATTTAAAAAAACAATCTTTCAGATAGTAGCGCATCCAGTTTACTTACTATTTTCATTCAAACCTAGAAAACTCATTTTGAACCTACTTTTCGAGAAAATCGTGAATTTGTAAAAATTCAGTTTTCTCAACTTTTCCGTGCTCTAACTTTGCCAATATTGGGACTATTTAAAAAAGCAATGTTTCAGTTAGTAGATCATCCAGTTTACTTACTTTTGTCATTCAAACCCAGAAAACTCATTTTGAACCCACTTTTCGAGAAAAATCGTGAATTTGTAAAAATTCAGTTTTCTCAACTTTTCCGTGCTCTAACTTTGCCAATATTGGGACGATTTAAAAAAAAACAATGTTTCAGTTAGTAGCGCATCCAGTTTACTTACTTTTGTCATTCAAACCTAGAAAACTCATTTTGAACCCACTTTCGAGAAAATCGTGATTTGTAAAATTCAGTATTCCAAATTTTTGTGCTCTAACTTTGCAATATTGGGACGATTTAAAAAAGCAATGTTTCAGTTAGTAGCGCATCCAGTTTACTTACTTCTGTCATTTAAACCCAGAAAACTCATTTTAAACCCACTTTTCGAGAAAATCGTGAATTTGTAAAAATTCAGTTTTCTCAACTTTTCCGTGCTCTGCTGCCAATATTGGGACGATTTAAAAAAGCAATGTTTCAGTTAGTAACGCATCCAGTTTACTTACTTTTGTCATTCAAACCTAGAAAACTCATTTTGACCCACTTTTCAAAAAATCGTGAATTTGTAAAAATTCAGTTCTCAACTTTTCCGTGCTCTAACTTTGCCAATATTGGGACGATTTAAAAAAGCAATGTTTCAGTAGTAGCGATCCAGTTTACTTACTTTTGTCATTCAACCCAGAAAACTCATTTTTAACCCACTTTTTGAGAAAATCGTGAATTTGTAAAAATTCAGTTTTCTCAACTTTTCCGTGCTCTAACTTTGCCAATATTGGGACGATTTAAAAAAACAATCTTTCAGATAGTAGCGCATCCAGTTTACTTACTATTTTCATTCAAACCTAGAAACTCATTTTGACCCACTTTTCGAGAAAATCGTGAATTTGTAAAAATTCAGTTTTCTCAACTTTTCCGTGCTCTAACTTTGCCAATATTGGGACGATTTAAAAAAGCAATGTTTCAGATAGTAGCGCATCCAGTTTACTTACTTTTGTCATTCAACCCAAAAACTCATTTTGAACTCCAAAACCCTTTTTTTTTTTTCTTTTTTTTAGTTTTTTTTCCGAAGAAAATCGGCGGTGGGGGAAAAAATTTGGGTAAAAAAATTTTTTTCCCCAGGGTATTCTCCTACTTTTTCCGTGTGTTTCTAACTTTGCAATTATTGGGACGATTTTAAAAAGCAATGTTTTTCAGTTAGTAGCTCATCCAGTTTTTACTACATTTGTCATTCAAACCCGAGAAACTCATTTTGAACGCACTTTTCGAGAAAATCGTGAATTTGAAATATCAGTATCTCAAACTTTTTCCGTGCTCTTGACTTTTGCCAATGATTGGGACGATTTTAAAAAAGCAATGTTTAGTTAGTAGCTCATACCAGCTTACTTCTTTTTTGTCATTCAACCAGAAAACTCATTTTGAAACCACTTTTCGAGAAAATCGTGTGAATTTTTGTAAAAATTCAGTATTCTCAACTTTTTGACGTGTTCTAACTTTGCCAATATGTGGGATCGATTTAAAAAAGCAATGTGTTTCAGTTAGTAGATGCATACAGCTTACTTACTTTTTGTCATTCAACCCAAAACTCATTTTGAACCCACTTTCGAGAAAATCGTGAATTTGTAATATTCGTATTCCAACTTTTCCGTGTTCTAACTTTGCGCAAATTGGGAGAATTAAAAAGCAATGTTTTCAGTAGTACTCCATCAGTTACTTACATGTCATTCAAACCAGAAAACTCCATTTTGAACCCACTTTTCGAGAAATCGTGATTTGTATATATTCAATATTCCCACTTTTCCGTGCTCTAAACTTTGCGCAATATTGGAGCGATTTAAAACGCAATGTTTTAAGTTAGTAGCTTCATCCAGTTTTACCTTACATTTGTTCATTCAAAAGCCAGAAACTCTTTTGAACCGCACTTTTCCAAGAAATTCTGAATTTGTTCAAAATTCAGTTTTCTCAACTTTTCCAGTGCTCTAGACTTTTGCAATATTGGATGCGATTTTATAAAAAAGCATTTGTCTTCAGTTAGTAGCGACTATCCCCATTTTCACTTACCTTTTGTCATCAAACCCTAGAAATACTCATCTTTTGAACCCAAAATTCAGTGTTTCTCTACTTTTTCCGTTGCTCTAACTTTTGCTCAATATTGACGATTTAAAAAAAGCAATGTTTTCAGTATGTAGTAGCTCATCAAGTTTTTTACTTACATTTTGTATTCAAACCCAGAAAACTCATTTTGAACCTCACTTTTCGAGAAAATCGTGAGATTTGTAAAAATTCAGTATTCTCACTTTTTCCGTGCTCTTACTTTGGCCAACTATTGTACGATTTACAAAAAGCAATGTTTTTAGTTAGTAGCTCATACAGCTTACTTTACTTTTGTCATTCAAACGCCAGAAAACTCATTTTGAACCCACTTTTTCAGAGAAAATCGTGAATTTTGTAAAAATTCAGTATTCTCACTTTTCCGTGCTCTTACTTTGCCAATATTTGGACGATGTTTAAAAAATCAAATGTTGTTTTAGTTAGTGCTCAACAGCTTAACTTACTTTTGTCATTCCAACCAGAAAACTCATTTTTGAACCCACTTTTCGGAAAATCGTGCAAATTTGTAAAAATTCAGTATTCTCCACTTTTCCGTGTTCAACTTTGCAATATTGGGACGATTTAAAAAAGCAATGTTTCAGTTAGTAGCGCATCCAGTTTACTTACTTTTGTCATTCAAACTCAGAGAAAATCGTGATAGTAAAGAATTCCCAGTATTCTCAACTTTCCGTTCTCTAAATTTGCCAATATTGGGACGTTTAAAAAAACCCGCCGCAATGTTTCAGTTAGTAGCGCATCCGTTTAAGTTTTTTTACTTTTGTCATTCAGAACCATAGAAAATCGTGACTATGTAAAAAATTCAGTAGTCTCAACTTTTCCGTGCTCTAACTATTGCAATATTGGACAGATTTTAAAAAAGCAATGTTTCAGTTGTATGCGGCATCCAGTTTACTTACTTTTGTCATTCAAACTCAGAGAAAATCGTGAATTTGTAAAAATTCAGTATTCTCACTTTTCCGGGGCCTCTAACTTAGCCACTATTGGACGATTTAAAAACAAATGTTTCAGTTAGTAGCGTACCTCCATTTACTTACTTTTGTCTTCAACCTAGAAAACTCATTTTGACCCACTTTTCGAGAAAATCGTTGAATTTTGTAAAATTCAGTATTCTCAACTTTCCGTGCTCTAACTTGCCAATTTAGGACCGATTTAAAAAGCATGTTTTCGTTAGTTAGCGCATCCAGTTTACTTACTTTTGGCATTCAACCTAGAAATCAGTTTGACCCACTTTTCGAGAAAATCGTGAATTTGTAAAAAGTTCAGTTTTCTCAACTTTTCGTGCTCTAACTTTGCCAATATTGGGACATTTAAAAAAGCAATGTTTCAGTTGTACTCATCCAGTTTTACTCTTTTGTCATTCAAACCTAGAAAACTCATATTTTTAACCTACTTTTTTCGGAAAATCCGTGATATGTAAAAATTCAGTTTCTCACTTTTCCGTGCTCTAACTTTGCCAATATTGGGACGATTTAAAAAAAGCAATGTTTTTTCAGTTTAGTAGCGCATCGCATTTTACTTACTTTTGTCATTCAAACTCAGAGAAAACGTGACTAGTTAAAAATATCAGTATTCTCAACTTTTCCGTGCCCTAACTTTGCCATAATTGGGAACGATTTAAAAAGAAATGTTTCAGTAGTAGAGCATTCAGTTTACTTAAGCTTTGTCATTCAACCTAGAAAACTCATTTTTTAATTCTTTGTGGAGAAAATCGTGAAATTTGTAAATTCAGTTTTTTCTCAACTTTTCCGTGCTCCCTCAACTTACAATATTGGGACGATTTAAAAAGCAATGTCTTAGTTAGTAGCGCATCCGTTTACTTACGTTGTCATTTAAACCTAGAAAAACTCATTTTGAACCCACTTTTCGAGAAAAATCGTGATTTGTAAAAATTTCAGTTTTCTCAACTTTTTCGTGCTCTTAAAGATTTGCACCAATATTGGGAGATTTAAAAAGCAATGTTTCAGTTAGTAGCCCATCCCGTTTACTTACTTTGTCATTCAAACCTGAAAACTCATTTTTAACCTACTTTTTCGGGAAAATCGTGAATTGTAAAAATTCAGTTTTCTCAACTTTTCCTTGCTCTACTTTGCCAATATTAGGGACTATTTAAAAAAGCAATGTTTCAGTTGGTAGCGCATCCAGTTTACTTACTTTTGTCATTCAAGCCTAGAAAACTCATTTTGAACCCAAAATTCAGTATTCTTCTTTTCCGTCTCTAACTTGCCAATATTGGGACGATTTAAAAAAAGCAATGTTCAGTTAGTAGCGTATCCGCTTTACTTACTTTTGTAATTTTGTAAAAATTCAGTATTCTCAACTTTTCCGTGCTCTAACTTTGCCAATATTGGGACGATTTAAAAAAGCATGATTCAGGTTAGTAGCGCATCCAGTTTACTACTTTGTCATTCAAACTCATAGAAAATCGTGAATATGTAAAATTTCAGTATTCTCCACTTTTTCGCGTGCTCTAACTTTGCCAATATGGGACGATTTAAAAAGCATGTTTCCAGTTTAGTAGCGCATAAGTTTACTTACTGTTGGTCATTCATACACCTAGAAAACTCATTTTTTAGCCTACTTTTCGAGAAATCGTGAATTTGTAAAAATTCAGTTTTCTCAACTTTTCCGTGCTCTACTACTGTACTTTGCCAATATTGGGACGATTTAAAAAAGCAATGTTTCAGTTTAGTAGCGCTCAGTTATACTTACGTTTTGGTCATTTCAAACTCGAGAAAATCGTGAATATTAAACATTTCATTATTCTCAACTTTTCCGTGCTCTAACTTTGCCAATATTGGGACGAATTTAAAAAAGCAATTTTCAGTTAGTAAGGCCGCATTCGCAGTTACTTTACTTTTGTCATTCAAACTCAGAGAATCGTGAATATAGTAAAACTTCAGTATTCTCCTTTTCCGTGCTCTAACTTTGCATTTGGACGATTTAAAAAGCAATGTTTCAGTTAGTAGCGCATCAGTTACTTACTTTTGTCATTCAACTCAGAGAAAATCGTGAATTTGTGAAAAATTCAGTATTCTCAACTTTTCCGTGCTCTACTTAGCCAATATTTGGGGACGATTTAAAAAAGCTGTTTCAGTTAGTGTCGATCCGTTTCTTACTTTTGTCATTCAAACCTAGAAAACTTCATTTTGAACCCATTTTTTCGAGAAAATCGTGAATTTTGTAAAAATCCGTATTCTCACTTTTCCGTGCTCTAACTTTGCCAATTTTTAACGATTTAAAAAAGCAATGTTTCAGTTAGTAGCGCTCCAGTTACTTCTTTTTTGTCATCAAACCTAGAAAACTCATTTTGAACCACTTTTTTCGAGAAGTCGTGAATTGTAAAAATTCAGTTTTCTCACTTTTCCGTGCTCTAACTTTGCCAATATTGGGAGATTTAAAAAGCAATGTTTCGTTAGTAGCTCAAAATTCCAGTTTACTCTTTGTCATCCACCCTAGAAAACTCATTTTCACCTACTTTCGAAAATCGTGATATGTTAAAATTCAGTTTTCCCAACTTTTCCGTGCTCTAACTTTGCCATATTGGGACGTTTAAAAAGCATGTTTCAGTTGTAGCGAATCCAGTTTACTTACTTTTGTCATTCAACTCAGAGAAATCGTGAATATGTAAAATTCAGTATTCTCCACTTTTTCCCGTGCTCTAACTTGCCAATATTGTGACGATTTAAAAAGCATGTTTTCAGTTAGTAGCGCATTCAGTTTACTTTACTTTTGTCTTCAACTAGAAAACTCATTTTTAATTTACTTTTTGAGAAATCGTGAATTTGTAAAAATTCGTTTTCTCAACTTTTCCGTGCTTAACTTATGCCAATATTGGGACGATTTAAAAAGCAATGTCCTTACTTAGTAGGCATCCAGTATACTTACATTTGTCATTTAAACCTAGAAATCTCATTTTGAACCCACTTTCGAGAAAATCGTGAATTTGTAAATCAGTTTTCTCACTTTGTTCCGTGCTCTAACTTTGCCAATATGGACTATTTAAAAAAGCACTGTTTCAGTTAGTAGCGCTTCCAGTTACTTACTTTTGTCATTCCACCTAGAAAACTCATTTTTAACCGTTCTTTTCGGGAATCGTAATATGTAAAATTCTTTCTCAACTTTTCCGTCTCTAACTTTGCTCATATTGGGACGATTTTAAAAAGCAATGTTTTCAGTTGGTAGCGCCATCCAGTTTACCTACTTTTGTCATTCCACCTACAAACCTTTTTGACCCAAAATTCAGTATTCTCTACTTTTCCGTGCTCTAACTTTGCCATATATGGGACGATTTAAAAAAGCATGTTCAGTTATAGCGTATCCAGCTTACTTTCCTTTTGTAATTTTGTAAAAATTCAGTATTCTCACTTATTCCAGGGGGGGGGGGGGGAGGGGGGGTGCTCTAACTTTGCCATTTGGGACGAATTTAAAAACAGTTGCCGTTATAGCGCATCCATTAACTTACTTTTGTCATTCAAACCTATAAACTCATTTTGAACCCACTTTTCGGAAATCGTGAATTTGTAAAATTCAGTTTTCTCAACTTTTTCGTGCTCTAACTTTTGGCCAATATTGGAGATTTAAAAAAGCAATGTTTCAGTTTAGTAGCCATCCATTTGTACTTTACTTTTGTCATTCAATCCTAGAAAACTCATTTTTACCTACTTTTCGGGAAATCGTGATATGTAAATTCAGTTTTCCTCAACTTGGAGTGCTCTAACTTTGCCAATATATTGGGACTATTTAAAAACAATGGTTCAGTTGTTAGCGCATCCAGTTTAACTTACTTTGGTCCCTTCAAACCTAGAAAACTCAGTTGAACCCAATTCCGTATCTCTACTTTTCCGTGCTCTAACTTTGGCCAATATTGGACGATTTAAAAAAGCAATGTTTTCAGTTAGTAGCGTATCCGCTTACTTACTTTTGTAATTTGTAAATTCAGTATTCTCAACTTTTTCGTGCTCTAACTTTGCCAATATTGGGACGATTTAAAAAGCAATGTTTCAGTTAGTAGCGCATCCAGTCTACTTACTTTTGTCATTCAAACTCAGGAAATCGTGAATATTAAAATTCAGTATTCTCCTTTTCCGTGCTCTAACCTTTGCCAATATTGGACGATTTAAAAAAAGCCATGTTCATTAGTAGCGCATCCAGTTACGTACTTTTGTCATTCAACCTAGAAAACTCATTTTTTAACCTCTTTTCGAGAAATCGTGATATGTAAATTCGTTTTCTCACCTTTTCCGTGCTCTAACTTTGCCAATACTTGGAGGATTTAAAAAGCAATGTTTTTCAGTGTAGTAGCGCATCCAGTTTACTGACTTTTGTTCATTCCAAACTCGAAGAATCGGATTTTGTAAAATTCAGTATTCTCAACTTTTCCGTGCTCTACTTTGCCCTATTGGGCGATTTAAAAAAGCAATGTTTCGTTAGTAGCGCATTCAGTTTACTTACTTTTGTCATTCAACCTAGAAAACTCATTTGTAACCTACTTTTTGGAGAAAAATCGTGAAAAGTTGTAAAAATTCTTTCTCAACTTTTCCCGTGCTCTAGCTTTAAGCCAATATTGGGATCGATTTAAAAAGCAAATGTCTTAGTTAGTTAGCGGGAGCATCATTGTTACTTACATTTGTCATTTAAACCTAGAAACTTCATTTTGACCCACTTTTCGAGGAAATCGTGAATTTGTAAAAATTCAGTTTTTCTCACCCTTTTCCGTGCTCTAACCTTGCCATATTGGGACGATTTTTAAAAAAGGCATTGTGTCAGTTGGTAGCGTATTCATCATGTTTACTTACTTTTGTCATTCAGCCTAGAAAACTCATTTTGAACCCAAAATTCAGTATTCTCTACTTTCCGTGTCTAACTTGCAATATTGGGACGTTTAAAAGCAATGTCTTAGCTTAGTAGCGCATCCATTTACTTACATTTGTCATTTAAACCTAAAAACTCATTTTGAGAACCCCTTTTCGAGAAAATCGTGAATTTGTAAATTCAAGTTTTCTCAACTTTTCCGTGCTTCTAACTTGGCCATCTTGGTGACGATTTAAAAAGCAAATGTTTTCAGTTAGTACGCATTCGTTTACTTATTTTGTCATTCAAACCTAGAAACTCATTTGTACCTACTTTTGGAGAAATCGTGAATTTTTAAAATTCAGTTTTCTCACTTTTTCCGTGCTCTAACTTAGGCCATATGGGAACGATTTTAAAAAGCAATGTCTTAGTTGTGCATCCATTTACTATACATTGTCATTTAAACCTAGAACTCATTTTGAACCCACTTTTCGAGAAAATCGTGAATTTGTAAATTCAGTTTTTCTCACTTTTTTCCGGCTCCGTAACTTTGCAATATTTGGGACGATTTTAAAAAGCATGTTTCAGTTAGTAGCCATCCGTTTACTTAATTTTGTTATATCAATCTGCTATAAAACTCATTTTTAACCCACTTTTCGAGAAAATCGTGAATTTGTAAAATTCAGTTTTCTCAACTTTTCCGTGCTCTAACTTTGGCCATATGGGGCGATTTTAGAAAGCATGTTTCAGTTAGTAACGCCATTCGTTTACGTACTTTTGTCATTCAACCTAGAAAATTCATTTTGTAACCTACTTTTGTGAGAAAATCGTGAATTTGTAAGAAAATTTCGTTTTTTCTCAATTTTTTCCGTTGCTCTAACTTAGCCAATATTGGGACTATTTAAAAGCAATGCTTAGTTAGTAGCGCATCCAGTTTACTTACATTTGTCTTTAAACATAGAAAACTCATTTGAACTCCAAATTCAGTAGTCTACTACTTTTCCGTTATCTATACTTTGGGCCATATTGGGACGATTGAAAAAGCATGTTTCAGTTTAGTAGCGTATCCAGCTTACTTACTTTTGTAATTTGTAAAATTCAGTATTCTCAACTTTTCCGTGCTCTAACTTGCCATGTTGGACCCGATTTAAAAAAGCACTGTTTCAGTAGTAGCGCAGCCGTTTTACTTACTTTTGTCATTCAACTCAGAGAATCGTGAATATGTAAAATTCGTATTCTCAACTTTTCAGTGCTCTAACTTTGCCAATATTGTACGATTTTAAAAGCAATGTTTCCGTTCGTAGCGCATTCCCAGTTTGACTTACGTTTGTCATTCAAACGTAGAAACCATTTTTTACCTACTTTTCGAGAAATCGTGAATTTTTAAAAATTTCAGTTTTCTCAACTTTTCCGTGCTCTAAACTTGCCATATGGACCGATTTTTAAAAAAGCAATGTTTCAGTTAGTAGCGCATCCAGTTTTACTTGACTTTTGGTCATTCAAACCAGAGAAATCGTGAATTGTAACAATCAGTATTCTCACGTTTCCGTGCTCTAACTTTTTGCCGAATATTGGGACGATTTAAAAAAGCATGTTTCAGTTATAAGCGCATCCAGTTTACTTACTTTGTCATTCAAACTCAGAGAAAATCGTGAATATGTTAAAATTCAGTATTCTCAACTTTTCCGGTGCTCTAGACTTTGCCAATATTGGGACGATTTAAATAGCATGTTCAGTTAGTAGCGCATCCAGTTTACTTACTTTTGTCATTCAACTCCGAGAAATCTGTGAATTTGGTAAAAATTCAAGTATTCTCACTTTTCCGTGCTCTAACTTAGCCATATTGGACGATTTAAAAAAGCAATGTTTTCAGTTAGTAGCGCATCCAGTTTCTTACTTTTGTCCATTCAAACCTAGACACAACTCATTTTGCTCCCTTTCGAGAATCGTGAATTGAACAATTCAGTATTTCTCAACTTTTCCGTGCTCTAACTTTGCCAATTATTAGAAGATTTTTAAAAAAGCAATGTTTCAGTTGAGTAGGCGCATCCAGTTTACTTACTTTTGTCATTCAAACCTAGAAACTCATTTTGAACCACTTTTTCGAGAAAATTCGTGAATTTTTTGTTTTTGGGGGTTTAAAAATTCAGTTTTCTCAACTTTTCTCGTGCTCTAACTTGCCATATTGTGACGATTTAAAAAGCATGTTAGTTAGTAGCTCTCCCTTTTTACTTAGTGTTGTATTCAAACCTCTGAAAGCCATTTTTAACTACATTTTCCGGGAAAATCGTGAATATGTAAAATTCAGTTATTCTCAACTTGTTCTAGCTCTAACTTTGCATATGGGACGATTTAAAACAAGCAATTGTTTCAGTTAGTAGCGCATCAGTTTACTTACTTTTTGTCATTCAAACTCAGAGAAAATCGTGATATGTAAAATTTCGGTATTCTCAACCTTCCGTGCTTAACTTTGCCATAATTGGGCGATTAAAAAAGCAATGTTTTCCAGTTAGTAGCGCATTCATTTACTTACTTTGTCCTTCAAACCTGAAAACTCATTTTAATTTACTTTTGGAGAAATCGTGATCTGTAAAAATTCAGTTTCCTCAACTTTTCCGTGCTCTAACTTAGCCAATTTGGGACTTTAAACAAGCTGTCTTAGTTAGTAGCGCTCCAGTTTTATCTTACATTTGTCTTTAAACCTTAGAAACTCATTTGAACCCACTTTTCGAGACAATTCGTGAATTTGTAAAATTCAGTTTTCTCACTTTTCCGTGCTCTACCTTTGCCAATATTGGGACGATTTAAAAAGCAATGTTCAGTTAGTAGCGCATCCAGTTTTAATTACTTTTTTGTCATTCAAACCTAAGAAAACTCATTTTACCTACTTTTTCGGGAAATCGTAAATATTGTAAAAATTCAGTTTTTCTCAACTTTCCGTGCTCTAACTTTGCCAATATTGGGACGATTTAAAAAAGCATGTTTTCGTTGGTACGCTCCAGTTTACCTACTTTTGTCATTCACACTAGAAAACTCATTTTGAACCAAAATTTTCAGTATTCTCTACTTTCCGTGCTCTAAATTTGGCCAATGCTTGGAACGATTTAAAAAAGCAATGTTTCCGTTAGTAGCTATCCAGCTTACTTACTTTTGTAATTTTGTAAAAATCAGTATTCTCAACTTTTCCGTCTCTAACTTTGCTCAATATTGGGACGGATTTAAAAGCAATGTTTCAGTTAGTGGGGGGAGACATTTTTACTTACTTTTGGTCATATCAAACCTAGTAAACTCATTTTGAACCCACTTTTCGAGAAAATCGTGAATTTGTAAAATTCTTTTCTCTGCAACTTTTCCGTGCTCTCACTTTGCCACTATTGGGGGAATTTTCAAAAAGTCATGTTTCAGTTAGTAGCCATCCATTTACTTACTTTTGTCATCAATCCTAGAAAACTCATTTAACGCTCTTTTCGGGAAAATCGTGATATGTAAAATTCAGTTTCTCACTTTTGCCGTGCTCTAACTTTGGCCATATTGGAACGATTTAAAAAGGCAATGTTCAGTTTGGTATCGCATCCATTACTTACTTTTTGTCATTCAAACCTTAGAAAACTCATTTTGAACCCAAAATTCTATTCTCTACTTTTCCGTGCTCATAACTTTGGGCCAATATTGGGACGATTTAAAGCAATGTTTCAGTTATTAAACGTATCGCTTACTTACTTTTGTAATTTGTAAAAAATTCAGTAATTCTCAACTTTTTCCTGTGCTCTTACTTTTGCTCATATATTGGGACGATTTTACAAAGCATGTTTCCCAGTTAGTAGCGCACCAGTTTACTTACGTTTGTCATTCAAAATCAGGAAATCGTGATATGTAAAATTCAGTATTCTCAACTTTTCCGTGCTCTAACTTTGCCATATATTTGGGACGATTTAAAAAAGCATGGTTCATTAGTACGCTCCAGTTTACTTACTTTTTCAATTCAAACCTGAAAACTCATTTTTAACCTACTTTCGAAAAATCGTGATTTAGTAAAAATCAGTTTTCTCACTTTTCAGTGCTCGACTTTGCCAATACTGGGAGGATTTAAAATAAGCAATGTTTCAGTTAGTTAGCGCATCCAGTTTACTTACTTTGTCCATTCAAACTCAGAGAAAAATCGTGAATTTGTAAAAATTCGTATTCTCACTTTCCGTGCTCTAAACTTTGCCAATTATTGGGACGATTTAAAAAGCGATGTTTTGCAGTTAGTACGCATTCGTTACTTACTATTTGTCATTCAAACCTGAAACTCATTTGTAACCTCCTTTGGAGAAATGTGAATTTGTAAAAATTCAGTTTCTCAACTTTTCCGTGCTCCTAACTTAGCAATTTGGGACGATTTAAAAAAGCAATGTCTTAGTTATTAGCGCATCCAGTTTACTTTACATTTTCATTTAACCTAGAAAACTCATTTTGAACCCACTTTTCGAGAAAATCTGTGAATTTGTAAAATCAAGTTTTCTCACTTTTCCGTGCTTCTAATTTGCCAATATTGGTACGATTTAAAAAAGCAATGTTTCAGTTGGTAGCGCATCCAGTTTTTACTTACTTTTTGTCTTCAAGCCTAGAAAAACTCATTTTGAACCAAAATTCAGTATTCTCTACTTTTCCGTGCTCTAACTTTGCCAATATTGGACGATTTAAAAAAGCATGTTCTTAGTTGTAGCGCATCCAGTTTGACTACATTTGTCCATTTAAACCTAGAAACTCTTTGAACCGCACTTTCGGAAATCGTGATTTGTAAAATTCGTTTTCTCAACTTTTCCGTGCTCTAATTTGCCCAATTTGGGACGACATTTTAAAAAGCATGTTTCAGTTGTAGCGCTTCATTTTACTTACTTTTGTCATTCAAACTAGAAAACTCTTTTGTAACCTACTTTTGGAGAAAATCGTGAATTTGTAAAATTCAGTTTTCTCACTTTCCGTGCTCTACTTAGCCATTTGGGACGATTTAAAAAGCTAATGTCTGATTATTAGCGCCTCCAGGTTTACTTACATTTTTTCATTTAAACCTAGAACCTCATTTTGAAACCCTTTTCGAGAAAATATCCGTGAATTTATGTAAAAATTCAGTTTCTCAACTTGTTCGTGCTCTACTTTGCCAATATTGGTACGATTTAAAAATCAAATGTTTCAGTTAGTATCCCATCCAGTTTTACTTACTTTTTTTATTCAACTCTAGAAACTCTTTTTTAACCCACTTTTCGAGAAATCGTGAATTTGTAAACAATTCAGTTTTCTCAACTTTTCCGTGCTCTAACTTTGCCATATTGGGACGATTTAAAAGCAATGTTCAGTTAGTACCGCAATTCAGTTCTACTTTGTCATTTCAAACCTAGAAAAATCATTGTACCTACTTTGGAGAAAATCGTGATTTGTAAAATTCAGTTTTCTCAACTTTTCCGTGCTCTACTTGCCAATATTGGGACGATTTAAAAAGCATGTCTTAGTTAGTAGCGCATCCAGTTTACTTACATTTTTCATTTAAACCTAGAAAACTCATTTGAACCCACTTTTCGAGAAATCGTGAATTTGTAAAAATTTTCAGTTTTCTCAACTTTTTCCGTGCTCTAACTTTGCCCATATTGGGACGATTAAAAAAGCATGTGTTCAGTTAGTAGCTCCATCCAGTTTCTTACGTTTTGTCATTCAAACCTAGAAACTCATTTTTTTAACCTACTTTTCGGGAAATCGTCATATTTAAATTCAGTTTTTTCTCAACTTTTCCGTGCTCTAACTTTGCCAATATTGGGACGATTTAAAACAGTCAATGTTTCATTGGTAGAGCATCCAGTTTACCTACTTTTGTCATTCAAACCTATAAAACTCATTTGAACCCAAAATTCGTATTCTCTAGTTTGCGTGCTCTAACTTTGGCCATCTGGGCGAATTTAAAAAAGCAATGTTTCAGTTAGTAGCCCATCCAATTACTTAACTTTTGTCATTCAACCTATAAAACTCATTTTAACCTACTTTTCGGAAAATCGTAAATATGTAAAATTCATTTTTCTCAACTTTTCCGTGCTCTAACTTTGGCCAATCTGGGACGATTTTAAAAAGCATGTTTCAGTTGTATCCCATCCAGTTTACTTACCTTTTGTCACTTCAACCTAGAAAACTCATTTTTAACCTACTTTTCGGAAAATCGTAAATATGTGAAAAAATTCAGTATTCTCTACTTTTCCGTTGCTCTAACTTTGCCAATATTGGACGATTTAAAAAGCAATGTTTCAGTTTAGTAGCGTTCCAGCTTACTTACTTTTGTAATTTGTAAAATTCAAGTATTCTCACACTTTTTCCGTGCTCTACCTTTGCCAATATTGGTAACGATTTAAATAAAGCAATGTTTCAGTTAGTAGCGAATCCTTTACTTACTTTTGTCATTCAAAACTCAGAGAAAATCGTGAAATATGTAAATTCATGTATTCTCACTTTCCGTGCTCTAACTTTGCCAATATTGGGACACTTTAAAAAAGCTAATGTTATTCAGTTAGTACGCATCCAGTTTACTTTGCTTTTGTCATTCACTACCTAGAAACTCCTTTTAACGCTACACTTTTCGAGAAATCGTGAATTTTGTAACAATTCAGTTTTCGCCTTTTCCGTGCTCTAACTTTGCCTCTATCTGGGGGATTTAAAAAGCATGTTTTCATTTAGTAGCGCATCCATTTACTACTTTTGTCATTCAAACTCAGAAGAAAAGAAGTGAATTTGTAAAATTCGTATTCTCAACTTTTCCGTGCTCTACCTTAGCCAATATTGGGACGATTTAAAAAAGTCAATGTTTCAGTTAGTTAGCGCTCCAGTTACTTTACATTTGTCATTTAAACTAGAAAACTCTTTTGAACCCCTTTTCGAGAACATCGTGATTTGTAAAAATTCAGTTTTTTCAACTTTTCCGTCTCTAACTTTGCCATTATTGACACGATTTCAAAAAACATGTTTTCAGTTTAGTACGTACCGGTTACTTACCTTTGTCATTTCAACCTAGAAACTAATTTTTTTGAACTCAATATTCGAAAATCGTGAATGTTGTAAAATTCAGTATTCTCACTTTTCCGTGCTCTAACTTAGGCCATATTTGGACTACTTAAATAAGCAATGTTTCAGTTTAGTAGCGCATCCGGTTTTACTTACTTTTTGGATCATTCAAGCTAGAAACTCTCTTGACCCCACTTCGAGAAAATCGTGAATTTTAAAAATTCAGTTTTCTCAACTTTTCCGTGCTCTAACTTGCCAAAATTGGGACGATTGTAAAAAAGCATGTTTCTTAGTAGCGTGTATCCAGCTTACTTACTTTTGTAATTGTAAAATTCAGTATTCCTCAACTTTTTCCGTGCTCTAACTTTGCCATATCTGGGACATTTAAAAGGCAATGTTTAGTTTATCGCATCCATTTACTTACTTCTTGTCCATTCAAACTCGAGAAAATCGTGAATTTGTAAAATTCAGTATTCTCAACTTTTCCGTCTCTAACGTTGCCAATATTAGTACGATTGAAAAAACATGTTTTCAGTTCGTAGGCGCCTCCAGTTTACTTACTTTTGTCATTCAACCTACAACTCATTTTGAACCACTTTCGAGAAATCGTGAATTTGTAAAAATTCAGTTTTCTCAACTTTTCCGTGCTCTAACTTTGCCAATATTGGGACGATTTAAAAAAGCAATGTTTCAGTTTAGTAGCGCATCCAGTTTTTACTTACTTTTGTCATTCAACTCAGAAACATAGTGAATATGTAAAATTCATTGTATTCTCAACTTTTCCTGCTCCTAACTTTGCAATCTTGTGACGATTTAAAAGCAATGTCTTAGTTACGTTAGCGCATCCAGTTTACTTACATTTGCATTTAAACCTAGAACTCATTTTGAAACCACTTTTCGAGAAAATCGTGAATTTGTTAAAAATTCAGTTTTCTCAACTTTTACGTGCTCTAACTTTGCCAATATTGGGCGATTTAAAGCATGTTTTTCAGTTGTATTTTTTTTTTAGTACCCATCCAGTTTACTTACTTTTGTCATTCAAACATAGAAAAGTGTCATTTTTAACCTACTTTTCGGGAAAAATCGTAAATATTTAAAAATTCAGTTTTCTCAACTTTTTCCGTGGCTCTAGACTTTGCCATATTGGGGACGATTAAAAATCAATGTTTTCAGTTGGTATCGCATCCATTTTAACTACTTTTGTCATTCCAACCTAGAAAACTCATTTTGACCTCAAAACATTTCTCTACTTTTCCGTGCTCTTAACTTTGCCAATATTGGGGAACGATTTAAAAAAGCAATGTTTCAGTTAGTAGCCGTATCCAGCTTACTTACTTTATTAAATTTGTAAAAATTCAGTATTCTCAACTTTTTCCGTTGCTCTAGACTTTGGCACATATGGGACGTTTAAAAAAGCAATGTTTCAGTTAGTAGCGCAATCCAGTTTTACTTACTTTTGTCATTCAAACCCTAGAAAACTCAGTTTGAACACACTTTTTCGAGAAAATCGTGATTTGTAAAAATTTCAGTTTTCTCAACTTTCTTCGTGCTCTAACTTTGCAATATTGGGAGGATTTAAAAAAGCAATGTTTCAGTTAGTAGCCCTCCAGTTTACTTACTTTTGTCATTCCATCTAGAAACTCATTTTTAACCTACTTTTCGGGAAATCGTGATATGTAAAATTCACAGTTTCTCAACTTTCCGTGCCTCTACTTTGGCCACATATTGTCGATTTAAAAAAGCAATGTTTCAGTTGGTAGCGCATCCTTTACTTACTTTTGTCATTCCAAACCTAGGCAACTCATTTGACCCAAATTCAGTAATTCTCTACTTTTCCGTGCTCTAATTTGCCATATTGGGACCATTTAAAAAAAGCAATGTTTCAGTTAGTAGCGTATCCAGCTTACTTACTTTTGAATATTTGTAAAATTCAGTGATTCTCAACTTTTCCGTGCTCTACTTTTCCATTTTGGGAGATTTAAAAAGCAATGTTTCAGTTAGTACGCATCCAGTTTACTTACTTTTGTCTTCAACACTCAGAGAAATCGTGAATATTAAAAATTCAGTATTCTCACTTTCCGTGCTCTAACCTGTTGCCAATATTGGGACATTTAAAAAGCATGTTTCAGTTTAGTAGCGCTCCAGTTTACTTACTTTGTCATTCAAACTCAGAGAAAATCGTGGATATGTAAAAATTCCAGTATTCTCAACTTTTCGCGTGCCTCTAACTTTGGCCAATATTTGGGGCGATTAAAAAAGCATGTTTCAGTTAGTGCGCATTCAGTTTACTTACTTTTGTCATTCAAACCTAGAACTCATTTTTCACCTACTTTTCGAGAAAATCGTGAATTTGTCAATATTCAGTTTTTCTCAACTCTTCCGTTGCCTAACTTGGTCCAATACTGGGAGGATTTAAAGAGCAATTATATTTCAGTTTAGTAGCGCATCCAGTTTACTTACTTTTGTCATTCAAACTCAGAGAAATCATGTGAATTTTGTAAAATTTCAGTAATTTCTCAACTTTCCGTGCTCTACCTTTGCCTAATATTTGGACTATTTAAAAAAGTCATGTTTCAGTTATATAGGCGCATTCCATTTTACTTACTTTTGTCCAGTCAAACCTTAGAAACTCATTTGTAACCCTACTTTGGAGAAAATCGTGATTTTGTAAATTCCGTTTTCTCAACTTTTCCGCTCTACACTTAGCCATATTGGGACGATTTAAAAATAAGCAATGTTCTTAGTTAGTAGCGCTCCAGTTTTACTTACATTTGTC
>JANFPS010000266.1:0-21452 GCA_024703675.1 Drosophila nebulosa
ATCGTGATTTTTTAAAAATTAGTTTTCTCAATTTTCTTCTCTAACTTTGCCAATATTGGGACGATTAAAAACAATGTTTCAGTTTGTAGCCCACCATTTACTTACTTTTTTCATTCAACCTAGAAAACTCATTTTGAACCCACTTTTTAGAAATCGTGAATTTGTAAAATTCAGTTTTTTCCACTTTTCCCTGCTCTAACTTTGCCAATATTGGGACGATTTAAAAAAAGCAATGTTTTATTTTAGCGCATCCGTTTACTTACTTTTTTTTCTTCCAATAAAAAATTTTTTGAACCCACTTTTCGAGAAAATCGTGAATTTGTAAAAAATTAGTTTCTCAACTTTTCCGTGGGTCTAACTTTTAATATTGGGGCGTTTAAAAAAGCAATGTTTCTTTGTAGCGCATCCAGTTTCTTACTTTTTTCATTCAAACCCAAAAAAAACTCATTTTTTAAACCCCTTTTTTGGAAAAAACGTGAATTTGTAAAAAATTTATTTTTTTCAACTTTTTGGGGGCTCTAACTTTGAAAATGGGACGATTTAAAAAAGCAATGTTATCAGTTTAGTAGGCGCATCCCATTTTGTCGCTTTACTTTGTCATTCAAACCTAGAAAACTCATTTTGAACCCTCTTTCGAGAAAATTCTTGAATTTGTAAAAATTCAGTTTTCTCAACTTTTACTTTTCCGTGCTCTAATCTTTGGCCGAATATTGGGGCCGATTTAAAAAAGCAATGTTTCAGTTAGTAGCGCATCTCAGTTTACTTACTTTTGTCATTCCATACCTAGAAAACGGCATTTTTTAACCTACTTTTTGTGAGAAAATCTTGAATTGTAAGATTCATTTTCTCAACGCTTTTCTGTGCTCTACTTTGCCAATATTGGGACGATTTAAAAGCATGTTTTGCAGTGTCCATCCAGTTTACTTACTTTTTTGTTCATTCAAACCTAGAAAACTCATTTGAACCCACTTTTTCGAAAAATCGTGAATTTGTAAAATTCAGTTTTCTCAACTTTTCCGTGCTCTAACTTCCATATTGGGGACGATTTAAAAAAACAATGTTTCAGTTAGTAGCGCAATCCAGTTTACTTTTTTTAACTTTGTCTATTCAACCTAGAAAACTCATTTTTTAATAACGCTAGCTTTTTGAGAAAATCGTGATTTGTAAAAATTCCGTTCTCACTTTTCCGTTGCTCTAACTTTGGCCGAATATTGGGTACGATTTTTAAAAGTCATATGTTTCAGATTAGTATCGCATCCAGTTTACTTACTTTTGTCATTCAAACCTAGAAAACTCATTTTTGAACCCACTTTCTCGTGAGAAAACAATCGTGAATTTGGTAAAAATTCAGTTTCTCCACTTTTTCGTCTCTAAACTTTTGCCAATATTTGGACGATTTAAAAAGAAATGTTTCAGTTGAGTAGCCGCATCCAGTTACTTACTTTTGTCATTCAATTACCTAGAAAACTCTTTTTGAAACCCACTTTTTCGAGAAAATCGTGGAATTTGTAAAAATTCAGTTTTCTATCCCAACTTTTTCCGTCTCTAACTTTGCCAATAGTGGGACGATTTAAAAAAGGCAATGTTCAGTTAGTACGCACATCCAGTTTTACTTCTTTTTCATTCCCAAAAAAAAAACCCTAGAAAACTCATTTGGAAACCCGACTTTTCGAGAAAATCGTGTGAATTTGTAATAAATTCAGTTCTCACCTTTTCCGTGCTCTAAACTTTGTTAATATGGGGAGGATTAAAAAAGCAATGTTTAATTTAGTGGCTCATACAGTTTATCTTACTTTTGTCATTCAAACCTAGAAAACTAATTGTTGAACCCATTTTTCGAGAAAATCGTGAATTTGTAAAAATTTCAGTATTCTCAACTTGGTTCGTGCTCTAACTTGGCCAATATTGGGACATTTAAAAACGCAATGTTGTCAGTAAGTAGCTGCATCCAGTTTACTTACTTGTGTCATTGAAACCCTGAAACTCATTTGAACCACTTTTCGAGAAAATCGTGACATTTTTAAAATTTCAGTATTCTCAACTTTCCTTGCTCTAGCTACTTTCTCTATATATTGGGAAGATTTAAAAGAAGCAATGTCTCAGTTTAGTAGCTTATCCGTTTTACTTACTTGTTCATATCAATACCCTATTAACCTCATTTTTGACCCACTTTTCGAATAATCGTGAATTTGTAAATTGTTCTGTATTTTTCACCTTTTCCTTGCTCTAACTTTCTCTAAATTGGAACGATTTAAAACAGCAATTAGTTAGTACCTCTTCTCTTCCGGTTTACTTATCTTTTGTCATTTCAATACCTATAAAACTCATTTTGAACCCCCTTTTCCGAGAAAATTCGTGAATTTGTAAAAATTCAGTATTCTCACTTTTCGTGCTCTAACTTTGCACAATATTGGGGACATTTATAAGCAATGTTTCAGTTAGTATGCGCATACCAGTTTACTTACTTTGGGTCATTCAACTAGAAAACTCATTGAACCCACTTTTCGAGAAAATGCGTGAATTTGTAAAATGCAGTATTCATAACTTTTCGCTTGCTCTTAACTTTGAAAATATTGGACGATTTTAAAAAAAGCAATGTTTCAGTATTAGTCGCATCCAGTTTACTTCCTTTTGTCATTCAAATAGAAAACCTCATTTGAACGCCACATTTCAAAATAAAAATCGGGAAATTTGTAAAAATTTAGTTCTCAACTTTTCCGTCGCTCTAACCCCCCCCTTTGCCAATATTGTGGGGACAATTTAAAAAAGCCATCTTTCAGATAGTGAGCTGTGCATCCAGTTTTAACTTACTTTTGTCTTCAAACCTCGAAAAACTCATTTGTAACCCACTTTCGAGAAATCGTGAAATTTGTAAAATTCGTTTCTCAACTTTTCCGTGCTCTAAACTCTACTAACTATCAATGTTTCAGTTAGTAGCGCATCCAGTTTTACTTACCTTTTGTCATTCAAACCTAGAAAATCATTTTGAACCCACTTTTCGAGAAAATCGTGAATTTGTGAAAATTCAGTTTCTCAACCTTGTCGCGTGCTCTAACTTTGGCCAATATTGGGACGTAATTTTAAAAAAGCAATGTTTTCAGTTGTATCGGCATCCAGTTTTACTTACTATTTTTTCCATTCAAACCTAGAAAACTCAATTTTTGAACTCCACTTTTCGAGAAATCCGTTGAATTTGTAAAATTTAGTTTTCTCAACTTTCCGTGCTTCATAACTTTGCCATATTGGGACGATTTAAAAAAGTCTGTTTCACGTTAGTAGCGCATCCAGTTTACTTAACTTTTGTCCATTCATAACCTAGTACAACTAATTTTGAACCCCACTTTTCGAGAAAATCGTGAATTTGTAAAATGTCAGTTTTCTCTACTATTTCCGTGTTTCTAAAAACTTTGTTAATATGGGGACGATTTAAAAAAGCAATGTTTTAGTTAGTGTGCTCATACAGTTTACTTACTTTTTGTCTTCAAAACCTAGAAAACTAATTTGAACCCACTTTTCGAGAAAATCGTGATTTGGTAAAAATTCAGTATTCTCAACTTTTTTGTGCTCTAACTTTGCCAATTTGGACGATTTAAATAAGGCAATGTTTCGTGTTAGTAGCGGCATCCGTTTACTTACTTTTGTCATCAAATCTAGAAAACTCATTTGAACCCACTTTTCGAGAAAATCGTGAATTTTTATAATTCAGTTTTCTCAACTTTTCCGTGCTTCTAACTTTGCCAATATTATGGGAGATTTAAAAAGCAATGTTTCGTTAGTACCATCGCATTTAAACTTACTTTTGTCATTCAACTAGAACAACTCATTTTGTGAACCCACTTTCGAAAATCAGTGAATTTGTAAAAATTCAGTTTTCCTCTCAACTTTTCCGTGCTCTAACTTTGCCAATATTGGATCGATTTTAAAAAAGCAATGTTTCAGTTAGTAGCGCATCCAGTTTACTTACTTTTGTCCATTCAAACCTAGAAACCTCATTTGAACCTCACTTTCGCTGAACATCGTGAATTGTAAAAATTCAGTATTCTCAACAACTTTTCGTGCTCTATACTTTGGGCCATAGTGGGACGATTTAAAATCAAGCAATGTTTCGGTATTACGCATCCAGTTTACTTACTTTTGTCCAATTCAAACCTAGAAACTCTTTTTGAACCCACTTTTCGAGAAAATCGGGAATTTGTAATAATATTTTCAGTTTCTCAACTTTTTCGTTCTCTAACTTTGCCAATATTTGCGATTTAAAAAATCAATGTTTCAGTTATTAGCACGCATCCTATTTTAACTTACTTTTTCATTCAAAAAACCTAGAAAACTCATTTTGAACCCACTTTTCGAGAATAATCGTGAATTTGAATAAATTCAGTTTTCTCAACTTTTCGTGGCTCTAACTTTGTCAATATTGGGACGATTTAATAACAATTTTTGCAGTTTAGTAGCGCCATCCAGTTTACTTACTTTTGTCATTCAAACCTAGAAAACTCATTTTGACCCACTTTTCGAGAAAATGTGCAATTTGTAACAATATTTTCAGTATTCATAACTTTTTACACGTGCTCTAACTTGAAAATATTGGGACATTTAAATAATCAATGTTTTCTTAGTAGCGCACCAGTTGACTTTACTTTGTCATTCAACCTAGAAATACTCATTTTGAACCCACTTTTCGAGAAAATCGTCAATTTGTAAAAAATTCAGTTTTCTCTCAACTTTTCCGTGCTCTAACTTTGTCAATATTGGGACGATTTAAATAAGAATTGTTTTCAGTTAGTAGCAGCATCCAGTTTACTTACTTTGTCATTCCACACAAACCACACCTAGAAAAACTAATTTATGAAAACCCACTCTTTGAGAAAATCGTGAATTTGTAAAAATTCATGTATTCTCAACTTTTTCGTGCTCTAACTTTGCCAATATATTGGGTACGATTTTAAATAAGCAATGTTTCGGTTAGTAGGCGCATCCAGTTTACTTACTTTTGTCATTCAACCTAGAAAACTCATTTTGAAACCCACTTTTCGAGAAAATCGTGAATTTGTAAAATTCAGTTTTCGTGCAACTTTTCGTTCTCTCAATCCCTTTATCAATATTGGGACGATTTAAAAAATCATGTTTCCAGTAGTAGCGCATCCAGTTTACTTACTTTGTCATTCATAACCTGAAACTCATGTTTGAACCCACTTTTCGAGAAAATCGTGAATTTGTATAAATTCATTTTCTCAACTTTTTCCGTGCTCTAACTTTGTACAAATATTAGGGACGATTAAAAAGCAATGTTTCGATTAGTAGCGCATCCAGTTACTTACTTTGTCATTCAAAACCTAGAAAACTCAGTTTGAATCCCACTTTTGAGAAAATCGTGATATTGGTAAAAATTCTCAACTTTTTGCCGTGCTCTAAACTTGCCAATTATTGGGACGATTTAAAAAAGCAATGTTTCAGTTAGTAGGCGCATGTCCAGTTTACTTCTTTTGTCATTTCAAACTCTTAGAAAACTATTTTTGAACGCCACTTTTCGAGAAATCGTTGAATTTGTAAAATTCATTTTTCCGTCTCACTTTTCCGTGCTCTAAGCTTTGTAATATGGGGACGATTTAAAAAAGCAATGTTTTAGTTAGTGCTGCATACAGTTTACTTCACTTTTGTCATTCAAACCTAGAAAACTATTTTGAATCCACTTTTCGAGAAATGTGATTTGTAAAAATTCAGTATTCTCAACTTTTCGGCTCTAAACTTTGCCAATATTGGGACGATTTAAATAAGCAATTCGGTTAGTAGTCGCATAGCAGTTTACTGTACTTTTGTCATTTAACATAGAAAAACTCATTTTGAACTCACACTTTTCGAGAAAATCGTGAATTTGTAAAAATTCAGTTGGGGCTGGCAAAAAACGTTTCCGTGCTCTAACTTTGCTCAATATGGGAGATTTAAATATAAAGCAATGTTTCTAGTTAGTAGCGCACCCAGTTTACTTACTTTTGTCATTCAATAGCTCTAGATAAAGCTTCATTTTGAATCACCCACTTTCGAAAACTCGTGAATTTGTACAAAATTCAGTTTTTTAACTTTTCCGTGCTCTAACTTTGCCAAATTGGGACGTTATTTAAAAAAGCAATGTTTCAGATAGTAGCTGCATACCAGTTTACTTACTTTTTGTCATTCAAACTAGAAACCTCATTTTTGAACCACTTTTCGAGAAAATCGTGAATTTGTAAAATTCAGTTTCCAACTTTTCCGTGCTCTAACTTTGCCAATATTGGGACGATTTTTAAAAAAAGCAATGTTTCAGTTAGTAGCGCATCCAGTTTACTTACTTTTGTCATTCAAACCTAGAAAATCATTTTGAACCCACTTTTCGAGAAAATCGTGAATTTTTAAAAATTTAGTTTTCTCAAATTTTCCGTGCTCTAACTTTGCCAATATTGGGACGATTTAAAAAAACAATGTTTCAGTTAGGAGCCCATCAGTTTACTACTTTTGTCATTCAAACCCAGAAAACTCATTTTGAACCCACTTTTCGAGAAAATCGTGAATTTGTAAAAACTCAGTTTTCTCTACTTTTCCGTGCTCTAACTGTGGACGATTTAAAAAAGCAATGTTTCAGTTAGTAGCGCATCCAGTTTACTTACTTTTGTCATTCAAACCTAGAAAACTCATTTGAACCACTTTTCAGAAAATCGTGAATTTGTAAAATTCAGTTTTCTCAACTTTTCCGTGTCTAACTTTGCCAATATTGGGAGATTTAAAAAAGCAATGTTTAGTAGTAGCGCTCCAGTTTACTTACTTTTGTCATTCAACCTAGAAATCATTTTGAACCACTTTCGAGAAAATCGTGAATTTGTAAAAATTCAGTTTCCTCAACTTTTCCGTGCTCTAACTTTGCCAATATTGGGACGATTTAAAAAAGCAATGTTTCAGTTAGTACGCAAACCAGTTTACTTACTTTGTCATTCAACCTAGAAACTCATTTTGACCCACTTTTCGAGAAAATCGTGAATTTGTAAAAATTCAGTTTTCTCAACTTTTCCGTGCTCTACTTTGCAATATTGGGACGATTTAAAAAGCAATGTTTCATAGTAGCGCATCCAGTTTACTTACTTTTGTCATCAAACAGAAACTCATTTAAACCCACTTTTCGAGAAAATCGTGATTTGTAAAATCAGTTTTCTCAACTTTTCCGTGCTCTAACTTTGCCAATATTGGGACGATTTAAAAAGCATGTTTCAGTAGTACGCATCCAGTTTACTTACTTTTGTCATTCAAACTAGAAAATCATTTTGAACCCACTTTTCGAGAAAATCGTGAATTTGTAAAAATTCAGTTTTCTCAACTTTTCCGTGCTCTAACTTTGCCAATATTGGGACGATTTAAAAAAGCAATGTTTCAGTTAGTAGCGCATCCGTTTACTTACTTTGTCATCAAACTAAAACTCATTTGAACCCACTTTTCGAGAAAATCGTGATTGTAAATTCAGTTTTCTCAACTTTCGTCCTAACTTTGCATATGGGACTTAAAAACAATGTTTCATTAGTAGCCATCTTACTTATTTTGCATCAACCTAGAAAACTTTTTGACCCTTTTCGGAAAATCGTAATTGTAAAATTAGTTTTCAACTTTTCCCGGGTCTAACTTTGCATATGGGACGATTAAAAAAGCAATGTTTGTGTACGATCGTTTACTTACTTTGTCATCAAACCTAGAAACCATTTTACCTATTTTTAGAAAATCGTGATTTGTAAAATTCAGTTTTCTCAAACTTTTCCGTGCTCTAACTTTGCAATATTGGGACGATTTAAAAAGCAATGTTTCAGTTAGTAGCGCATCCAGTTTCTTACTTTGTCATTCAAACTAGAAAACTCATTTGAACCACTTTTCGAAAAACGTGAATTTGTAAAAATTCAGTTTTTCTCAACTTTTCGTGCTCCTAACTTTGCCAATATGGGACGATTTAAAAAAGCAATGTTTTCAGTATTAGAGCGCATCCAGTTTACTTACTTTTGTCATTCAAACCTAGAAAACTCATTTTGAACCCACTTTTCAGAAAATCGTGAATTTGTTTAAAAAATTAGTTTTCTCAACTTTTCCGTGCTCTAACTTTGGGCCCAAAATTGGGACGATTTAAAAAGCAAAGTTTCATTAGTAGCGCATCCAGTTTACTTACTTTTTTCATTAAACCTTTAAAAAAACATTTTGAACCCACTTTCGAGAAATCGTGAATTTGTAAAAATTCAGTTTTTTCAACTTTTCCGTGCTCTAACTTTGCCAAAATTGGGGACGATTTAAAAAAGCAAAGTTTGCGTAGTAGCGTATTTAGTTACTTACTTTTGGTCATCAAAACCCAGAAAACTCATTTGAACCCTTTTGAACCCACTTTTCGAGAAAATCGTGAATTTGTAAAAATTCAGTTTTCTCAACTTTTCCGTGCTCTAACTTTGCCAATATTGGGACGATTTAAAAAAGCAATGTTTCAGTTAGTAGCGCATCCAGTTTACTTACTTTTGTCATTCAAACTAATTTTAAACCCACTTTTCGAGAAAATCGTGAATTTGTAAAAATTCAGTTTTCTCAACTTTTCCGTTCTCTAACTTTGCCAATATTGGGACGATTTAAAAAAGCAATGTTACAGTTAGTAGCGCATCCAATTTACTTACTTTTGTCATTCAAACCTAGAAAACTCATTTTGAAACCCACTTTTCAAGAAAATCGTGAATTTGTAAAAATTCAGTTTCTTAACTTTTCCGTGCTCTAACTTTGCCAATATTGGGGACGATTTAAAAAAGCAATGTTTCAGTTAGTAGCGCATCCAGTTTACTTACTTTGTCATTCAAACCTGAAAACTCATTTTGAAACCCCCTTTTCGAGAAAATCGTGAATTTGTAAAAATTCAGTTTTTTCAACTTTTCGTTCTCTAACTTTGCCAATATTGGGACGATTTAAAAAAAGCAATGTTTCAGTTAGTAGCGCATCCAGTTTACTTACTTTTGTCATTCAAACCTAGAAAACTCATTTTGAAACCCACTTTTCAAGAAAATCGTGAATTTGTAAAAATTCAGTTTCTCAACTTTTCCGTGCTCGAACTTTGCCAATAATTTGGAAAAGATTTAAAAAAGCAATGTTTTGTTTTGGAAACGCCCTCCAGTTTACTTTACTTGTGTCATTCAAACCTAGGGAAAAAAACATTTTTAAAACCCACTTTTTTTTAGAAAAAACCCCCGAATTGTAAAAATTCAGTTTTTCCCCAACTTTTCCCCTGCTCTAACCCTTTGCCAATATTGGGACGATTTTTAAAAAAAACAATGTTTGAGAAATACGCAAACCAGTTTCCCTTTCTTTTTTTCATTCAAAACCCAGAAAACTCATTTTTAAACCCAAATTTTTGAGGGAAAAAAGTGGGAAATTTTTAATTAAGTTTTTTCAAAATTTTTTTGTTGTTTAACTTTCCAATTTGGGACGTTTAAAAAAAAACAATGTTTTTGTTAGTGGCTCATACAGTTTTTCTTACTTTTGGTCATTCAACCCCAGAAACTAATTTTTGAACCCAAATTTTCGAGAAAAACGTGAATTTTAAAAAATTTAGTATTCTCAAAATTTTTTTGTGTTCTAATTTGGCCAAAATTGGGACCCAATTTTTAAAAAAGCAAAAGTTTCAGTTAGTGAGCGGGTCCAGTTTAAAAAACTTTTGTCATTTTAAAAACCCAGGGAAAAATAATTTTGAACCCCCTTTTCGAGGGAAAATCGTGAACTTGTAAAAAAAATAGTTTTTTTCAAAATTTTTCCCTGGGTCTAAATTTTCCAAAAATTGGGACGATTTAAAAAAAAACAAAACTTTCAGATAGTAGCGCATCCAGTTTACTTACTTTTGTCATTAAACCCAGAAAACTCATTTTGAAACCCCCACTTTTTAAGGAAAAACGTGAATTTTAAAAATTCAGTATTCTCAAAATTTTTTCCGGCTCTAAAATTTGCCCCCATTGGGACGTTTAAAAAAAACAAAGTTTCAGTTAGTACGCATCCAGTTTTTCTTATTTTGTCTTTTAAACCTAGAAACTCATTTTTAACCCAAATTTTTTTTTGAGGAAAAACCCTGAAATTTGGGAAAAATTTAGTTTTCCCCAATTTTTTAACCCACTTTTTCAGAAAAACGTGAATTTTTAAAAATTAGTATTTATACTTTTTTTTTCCTAAATTTTGAAAAAATTGGGACGATTTTAAAAAGAATGTTTCAGTTTGTAGCGCATAGTTTACTTACTTTTGATTCAAAACCCAGGAAAAAATAATTTTGAACCCTTTTCGAGAAAAACGTGAATTTTGTAAAAAAATTTAGTTTTTTTCAACTTTTTTCCCTGCTCTAAAATTTGGGCCAATATTGGGACGATTTTAAAAAAAACAAGTTTCAGTTTGTAGCGCATCCCTTTCTTTTCTTTTTTCATTAAAACCTAGAAAACTCATTTGAACCCACTTTTCGAGAAAAAATTGAATTTGTAAAATTCAGTTTTCTCAACTTTTCCGTGCTTAAAATTTTCCAAAATTGGACGATTTAAAAAAAAAATGTTTCGTTTGTAGCGCATCCAGTTTACTTACTTTTTTCATTCAAAACCAGAAAAAAAATTTTGAACCCCCTTTTCGAGAAAAACGTGAATTTGTAAAAATTTAGTTTCTCAAAATTTCCCTTTCTAACTTTGCCATATTGGGGCGATTTTTAAAAAACAATGTTTGGATATTTTGGTCCGTTTTCACTTTTTTTCATTCAAAAACCCAGAAAAAATCATTTTAACTACTTTTTGAGAAAATCGTGAATTGCAAAAAATTTAGTTTTTCTCAACTTTTCCGTGCTTTTAACTTTGCCAATATTGGGACGATTTAAAAAGCAATGTTTCAGTTGTAGATCATCCAGTTTACTTACTTTTGTCATTCAAACCCAGAAAACTCATTTCTCATTTGAACCCACTTTTCGAGAAAATCGTGAATTTGTAAAAAGCAGTTTTTTTCAACTTTTCCGTGCTCTAACTTTGCCAATATTGGGACGATTTAAAAAAGCAATGTTTGAGATAGTAGCGCATCCAGTTTACTTACTTTTGTCATTCAAACCCAGAAAACTCATTTTGAACCCACTTTTCGAGAAAATCGTGAATTTGTAAAAATTCAGTATTCTCAATTTTCCGTGCTCTAACTTTGCCAATATTGGGACGATTTAAAAAAGCAATCTTTCAGTAGTTTGCGCATCCTGTTTACTTACTTTTGTCATTCAAACCTAGAAAACTCATTTTGAAAACCCCCTTTTCGAGAAAATCGTGAATTTGTAAAAATTCAGTATTCTCAAAATTTTCCGTGCTCTAACTTTGCCAAAATTGGGACGATTTAAAAAGCAAGTTTCAGTAGTAGCGCATCCGTTTACTTAATTTTGTCATTCAAAACTAGAAAAAAAAATTTGAACCCCCTTTTCGAGAAAACGTGAATTTTTTTAAAATTCATATTTTCAACTTTTCGTGTTTAACTTTGCCAATATTGGGGGAAATTTAAAAAGCAATGTTTCAGTTAGTAGCGCATCTAGTTTTCTTACTTTTTTTCATTCAAAACCTAAAAACTATTTTTAAAACCCCTTTCGAGAAAATCGTGAATTTGTAAAAATTCAGTATTCATAACTTTTTTTGCCTAATTTTTAAAATATTGGGGGCGATTAAAAAAGGAATGTTTTAGTTAGTAGGCATCCAGTTTACTTACTTTTGTCATTCAAAAACCCAGAAAACTAATTTTTAACCCACTTTTCGAGAAAATCGTGAATTTGTAAAAAATTTAGTTTTTTCAACTTTTCCGTGCTTAACTTTGCCAATATTGGGGCGATTTTAAAAAAAAATGTTTTTAGTTAGTAGTCATCCAGTTCTTACTTTTGCCATTCAAAACCCCGAAAAATCATTTTGAACCCACTTTTTGGAAAAAACTGAATTTGTAAAAAATTTGTTTTCTACTTTTCCGTGCCTAACTTTTCCAATTTGGGACGATTTAAAAAAACAAGTTTCAGTTTGAGGGGCTCCATTTACTTACTTTTTGTCATTCAAAACCCAGAAAATCATTTTTTAACCTCTTTTTTAGAAAATCGTGAATTGCAAAAAATTTAGTTTTCCAAAATTTTCCGTGCTCTAACTTTCCAATATTGGACGATTTAAAAAAAGCAAAGTTTCAGTTAGTAGCATCCCGTTTAATTACTTTTTCATTCAAACCCAGAAAATCATTTTTAACCCCCCTTTTCGAGAAAATCGTGAATTTGTAAAAATTCAGTTTTTTCAAATTTTTTGTGCTCTAACTTTTTTAAATTGGGGGCGATTTAAAAAAGTTTTAGTTAGTTTGGGCATCCAGTTTATTACTTTTTTCATTAAAACCTAGAAAACTCTTTGAAACCCCTTTTCGAGAAAATCGTGATTTTTAAAAATTAGTTTTCTCAAATTTTCTGCTTAACTTGCCAATATTGGGACGATTTAAAAAATCCAAAGTTTTAGTTGTAGCGCATCCAGTTTACTTACTTTTTTCATTCAAACCTAGAAAACTAATTTTGAAACCCCCTTTTTGAGAAAAAAGTGATTGTAAAAAAATTTAGTTTTTCAAATTTTTTTGTGTCTAACTTTGTTAATTTGGGGCGATTTAAAAAAAAGGGAAAGTTTATTTGAGCGCATCCAGTTTTTTCTACTTTTGTCATTAAAAAACCTAAAAACTCATTTAACCACTTTCGAGAAAATCGTTGAATTTGTAAAAATTTATTTTTTCCCAAATTTTCCTGCTCTAACTTTTCCAAAAGGGACGATTTAAAAAAACAATGTTTCAGTTGTAGCGCATCCCGTTTACTTTTCTTTGTCATTCAAAAATAGAAAAAATAATTTTGACCCCCTTTTTGAGAAAAAGTGAAATTTTTAAAATTCAGTTTTTCAACTTTTTCGTGCTCTAACTTTTTTAATATTGGGACGATTTAAAAAAAAGGGAAAGTTTCAGTTTGTACGCATCCGTTTACTTACTTTTGTCATTAAAACCGAAAACTCATTTTTAAACCCCTTTTCGAGAAAAAACGTGAATTTGTAAAAATTCAGTTTTTTCAAATTTTCCTGTTCTAAATTTTCCCAATATTGGACGATTTAAAAAAAACAAGTTTTTAATGTAGCGCATCCAGTTTTTCTTATTTTTTTTATTCAAAACCCAGAAAATCATTTTTTAACCCACTTTTTTAGAAAAACGTAATTTTCAAAAATCAGTTTTCTCAACTTTTCCGTGCTTAAATTTTCCCAAAATTGGGGCGATTTAAAAAAAGCTGTTTCAGTTAGAGATCATCATTTCTTACTTTTGTCTTTAAACCCCGAAAAATCATTTTTGGAAAACCCCTTTTCGAGAAAAAAGTGAATTTGCAAAAATTTAGTTTTCTCAACTTTTCCGTGCCTAACTTTGCCAAAATTGGGACATTTAAAAAAACAATGTTTAGTTAGTAGTCATCCAGTTTACTTACTTTTGTCATTCAAAACCCGAAAAATCATTTTAACCCCCTTTTTGAGAAAATCGGAATTTGTAAAAAATTTAGTTTTTTCTCAACTTTTTTGGCTCTAACTTTGTTAATATTGGGACGATTTAAAAAAAGCCCAAAGTTTTTATTTGTAGGCCCCGTTACTTACTTTTGTATTCAAAACCCAAAAAACTCATTTTTAACCCACTTTTTGAGGGAAAATGTGAAAATTTTAAAAATAAAATTCTGTTTGCTCAACTTTTCCGTGCTCTAACTTTACTCATAGGGGACGATTAAAAAACATTGTTTCAGTAGTACGCATCCATTTACTTTACTTTTGTATTCAAACCTAGAAAACTCATTTTGCACCCACTTTTAGAGAAATCGTGAATTTGTAAAACTTCAGTTTTCTCAACTTTTCCGTGCTCTAACTTTGTTAATATGGGGACGAAGTAAATAAGCAATGTTTTAGTTAGTGGCTCATACAGTTTACTTAATTTTGTCATTCAAACCTAGAAAACTCACTTTGAACCCACTTTTCGAGAAAATCGTGAATTTGTAAATTCAGTTATTCTCAACTTTTTCGTCTCTAACTTTGCCAATATGGGGAGCGATAAAAAGCAATCTTTCAAATAGTAGCGCATCCTGTTTACTTACTTTTTGTCATTCAAAACCTAGAAAACTCATTTGAACCCACTTTTCGAGAAAATCGTGAATTTGTAAAAATTCAGTTTTCTCAAACTTTTCCGTGCTTCTAACTTTGCTAATATTGGGACGATTTTAAAAAAGCAATTTGGAGTAGTAGCGTCATCCAGTTTACTTACTTTTGTCCATTCAACCTAGAAAACTCATTTGAACCCACTTTCGAGAAAATCGTGATTTGTAAAATGCATATTCTCAACTTTTTTTTCGTGGCTCTAACTTTGCCAATATTGGGAGATTTAAGAAAAGCAATGTTTCAGTTATAGCGCATCCAGTTTACTTACTTTTTCATTCAAACCTAGAAACTCATTTTTAACCTACTTTTTTTGGGAGAAATCGTGAATTTTGTAAAAATTCAGTTTTCTCAACTTTTCCGTGCTCTAACTTGGCCAATATTGGGACGATTTAAAAAAGCAATTTTTGCGATAGTAACGCTCCAGTGTTTACTTACTTTTTGTCATTCAACCTAGAAAAACTCATTTTTGAACCCCTTTTCGAGAAATCGTGAATTTTAAAATTCAGTTTTCTCAACTTTTTCGTGCTCTAACTTGTGCCAATATTGGGACGATTTCAAACAGCAATGTTTTAGTTAGTGAGTCATCCAGTTTTACTTACTTTTTCATTCACCAAACCCGGAAAACTCATTTAAACCCACTTTTCGAAAATCGTGAATTTGGGTAAAAATTCAGTTTTGTCAAGTTTTCCGTGCCTCTAACTTTGCCAATATTGGGACGATTTAAAAAGTCAATGTATTCAGTTAGTAGCGCATCCAGTTTACTTACTTTTGTCGTTCAACCTATAAAAACTCATTTTGAACCCAATTTTTCGAGAAAATCGTGATTTTGCAAAATTTAGTTTTCCTCAATTTTCCGTGTCTAACTTGCTCAATATTGGGACGATTTAAAAAACCAATGTTCAGTTAGTAGATCGATCCAGTTTACTTACTTTTGTCATTCAAACCTAGAAAACTCATTTTTGAACCCACTGTTGAGAAATCCGTGAATTTGTTAAAATTCAGTTTCTCACTTTTTCGTGCTCTAACTTTGCCATATTGGGACATTTAAAAGCAAATGTTTTCAGTTAGTAGATCATCCAGTTTTACTTACTTTTGTCATTCAAACCCGGAAAACTCAGTTTAACCCACTTTTCGAGAAAATCCGTGGAAATTCTGTGTAAAAAATTCAGTTTTTGTCAAGTTTCCGTGCTCTAACTTTGCCAAATTGGGACGATTTAAAAAAGCAATGTTTCCAGTTAGTAGCGCATCAGTTTACTTTACTTTTTCCATTCAACCTAGAAAATCTTTGGGAACGAACCCCCGCCCAACAACCCCCCCCAACCCCCCCTTTTTCGAGAAAATCGTGAATTTTGCCAATTATTTTCCTCAACTTTTCCGTGCTCTAACTTTTGCCAATATTGGACGATTAAAAAGCATGCTTCATTAGTTAGCGTCTCAGTTTACTACTTTTGTCATTCAAACCTAGAAACTCTTTTGAACCCACTTTTCCGAGAAATCGTGAATTTGTAAAATTCAGTATTCTCAACTTTCGTGTTCTAACTTTGCCATATTGGGACGATTTAAAAAGCAATGTTTTCAGTTAGAGGCGCATCCAGTTTTCGTTACTTTGGGGGGGTCTTCAAACCTAGACAACTCATTTTTACACTACTTTTTTGAGTAACATCGTGAATTTGTTAAAATTCAGTATTCTCAACTTTTCCGTGCTCTACTTTACCAATCTGGGGACGATTAAAAAGTATTGTTTCAGATTAGTAGCGCATCCCGTTACTTACTTTTGTCATTCCAAACCTAGAAAACTCATTTTGACCCACTTTCGAGAAAATCGTGAATATGTAAAAATTTCAGTATTTCTCAACTTGTCCGTCTCTAACTTTGCCATATTGGGACGATTTCAAAAAGCAATGTTTCAGTTTATAGCGCATCCAGTTACTTACTTTTGTCATTCAAACCTAGAAAAACTCATTTTTAACCTACTTTTTGAGAAAATCGTGAATTTGTAAAAATTCAGTATTCTCAACTTTTCCGTGCTCTAACTTTACCAATATGGGGACGATTTAAAAAAGCATTGTTTCGTTAGTACGCATCAAGTTTACTTACATCTGTCATTCAAACCTAGACAACTAATTTTGAACCCACTTTTCGAGAAAATCGTGAATTTGTAAAAATTCAGGTTTCTCAACTTTTCCGTGCTCTAACTTTGTTAATATGGGGACGAGTTAAAAAAACAATGTTTCAGTTTTAGTAGCGCATCCAGTTTACTTACTTTGTGTCATTCAACCCTAGAAAACTCATTTTGAAACCCACTTTTCGAGAATCGTGGAATTTGTAAAAATTCAGTTTCTCAACTTTTCCGTTCTCCTAACTTTGCCAATATTGGGACGATTTAAACACATTGTTTCAGTTTATTCGCGCATCCAGTTTACTTACTATTTTCATTCAAACCAGAAAACTCATTTTGAACCTACTTTTTGAGAAATCGTGAATTTGTACCAATTCAGTATTCTCAACTTTTACGTGCTTCTAAACTTTACCAATATTGGGACGATTTAAAAAAAGGCATTGTTTCAGTTAGTAGCGGCATCCAGTTTACTTACTTTTGTCATTCAACCTAAAAACTCATTTTGAACCCCTTTTTCGAGAAAATTCGTGAATTTTGTAAAAATTCAGTATTCTCAAACTTTTCCGTGCTCTAACGTTGCCAATATTGGGACGATTTAAAAAGCATCTTTCAGATAGTAGCGCATCAGTTTACTTACTTCTGTCCATTCAACCTAGAAAAACTCATTTTGACCCCACTTTTGAAGAAAACGTGAATTTGTATAAAACTCAGTTTTCTCAACTTTTCCGTGCTCTAACTTTGCCAATATTGGGACGATTTAAAAGGCAATGTTTCAGTTAGTAGCGAATCCAGTTTACTTACTTTTGTCATTCAAACCTAGAAACTCATTTTGAACCCCTTTTTCCAGAAATCGTGAATTTTGGTTTAAAATTCAGTATTCTCAACTTTTCCGTGCTCTAACTTTTGCCAATATTTGGATCGATTTTAAAAAAGCAATGTTTCAGGTTAGTAGCTCATCCAGTTTTACTTACTTTTGTCATCAACCTAGAAAACTTCATTTTAAACCCAGTTTTCGAAAAATCGTTGAATTTGTAAAAATTCAGTATTCTCAACTTTTCCGTGCTCTAACTTTGCCAATATTGGGACGATTTAAAAAGCAATGTTTCAGGATAGAAAGCGCATCCGTTTACTTACTTTTGTCATTCAAACCTAGAAAACTCATTTTGAACCCACCTTTCCAGAAAATCGTGAATTTGTTAAAATTCAGTATTCTCAACTTTTCCGTGCTCTAACTTTTGCCATATTGGGACGATTTAAAAAAGCAATGTTTCAGTTTAGTAGCGCATCCAGTTTACTTGCTTTTTCATTCAAACCTAGAAAAACTCATTTTGACACCCACTTTTCGAGAATCGTGAAATTGAAAAATTCAGTATTCCTCACTTTTCCCGGCTCTAACTTTGCCAATATTGGGACGATTTAAATAAGCAATGTTTCAGTTAGTAGCGCATCCAGTTTACTTACTTTTGTCATTCAAACCTAGAAAACTCATTTTTAACCTACTCTTTAAGGAAATCGTGAATTTGTAAAAATTCAGTTTTCTCAACTTTTTCGTTCTTTAAGTTTGCCAATATTGGGACGATTTAAAAAAGCAATGTTTTCAGTAGTAGCGCAGCCAGTTTACTTACTTTTTGTCATTCAACCTAGAAACTCATTTTGAACCCACTTTTTGAGAAGTCGTGAATTTGTAAAATTCACTTTCTCACTTTTTCGTCTTTAAGTTTTGCCCTTTGGGACATTTAAAAAAGCCATGTTTCAGTTAGTAGCGCATCCAGTTACTTTACTTTTGTCATTCACACCCTAGAAAACTCATTTGAACCCACTTTCCAGAAAATCGTGAATTTGTTAAAATTCAGTATTCTCACTTTTCCGTGCTCTAACTTTGCCAATATTTGGGACGATTTAAAAAATCAATGTTTCAGTTAGTAGCGCATCCAGTTATCTTGACTTTTGATCATTCAAACCTAGAAAACTCATTTTAACCCAGTTTTCGAAAAAATCGTGGAATTTGTAAAAATTCAGTATTCTCAACTTTTCCGTGCTCTAACTTTGCCATATTGGTACGAATTAAAAAGCAATGTTTCAGATAGTAAATTCATCACAGTTTAACTTACTTTTGTCATTCAAACCTAGAAAACTCATTTTGAACCCACTTTTCGAGAAAGTCGTGAATTTGTAAAATTCAGTTTGCTCAACTTTTCCGGTGCTCTACACTTTGCCATATTGGGACGATTTAAAAAGCATGTTTCAGTTAGTAGTGCATCCAGTGTTACGTGCTTTTGGTCCACTCAAACCTAGACAACTCATTTTTGAACCACTTTTCGAGGAAATCGTGAAATTGCAGAAATCAGTATTCTCAACTTTTCCGTGCTTTAACTTACCAATATTGGGACGATTTAAATAGCATGTTTCAGTTAGTAGCGCATCCAGTTTTTACTTACTTTTGTCATTCAAACCTAGAAAACTCATTTTTACTACTCGTTAAGAAATCGTGAAATTTGTAAAAATTCAGATTTTTTCTCAACTTTCCGTGCTCTAACTTTTCCAATATGGGGACGATTTAAAAAGCAATGTTTAGTTAGTGGCTCATACAGTTTACTTCTTTTGGCATTGCAAACCTAGAAAACTCATTTTTTAACCTACTCTTTAGAAATCGTGAATTTGTAAAATATTCATTTTCTCAACTTTTCCGTGCTCTAACTTGCCATATGGGGACGATTTAAAAAAGCAATGTTTTTAGTTAGTGGCTCATACGTTACTTACTTTTGTCTTTCAAACCTAGAAAACTAATTTTGAACCCACTTTTCGAGAAAATCGTGAATTTGTAAAAATTCAGCTTTCTCAACTTTTTCGTTCTTTAAGTTTGCCAATATTGGGACGATTTAAAAAAGCAATGTTTCAGTTAGTAGCGCATCCAGTTTGACTTACTTTTTGTCAGTTCAAACCTAGAAAACTCATTTTGACCCACTTTCCGAGAAAATCGTGAATTTGTAAAAATTCAGTTTTCTCACCTTTTTCGTGCTCTAACTTTGGCCATATTGGGACGATTTAAAAAAGCCATGTTTAGTTAGTAGTCTCATCCAAGTTTCCTTACTTTTGTCATTTCAACCTAAAAAACTCATTTTGAACCATTTTCAGAAAATCGTGAATTTGTAAAATTTTAGTTTTTTCTCAACTTTTTTCCGTGCTCTAACTTTGGCCAATATTGGGACATTAAAAAAAGCAAGTTTCAGATAGTATCGGCATCCCGTTTACTTCTTTTGTCATTTCAACCTAGAAAACTCATTTTGAACCCCTTTTTTCGAGACAAATCGTGAATTTGTAAAAAATTCCGTATTCTTCAACTTTTCCGGCTCTAACTTTGCCAATATTGGACGATTTAAAAAAGCATTGTTTCAGTTAGCAGCCGCATCAGTTTTACTTACTTTTGTCATTCAACCCTAGAAAAACTCATTTTTACCCTACTTTTTGAGAAAATCGTAATTTGTAAACATTCAGTTTTCTCAACTTTTGCCGTGCTCTAACTTGAAAATTTGGGACGATTTAAAAAAGAATGTTTCAGTTAGTAGATCATCCAGTTTTACTTACTTTGTCATTCAAACCCAGAAAACTCATTTTGAACCCACTTTTCGAGAAAATCGTGAATTGTAAAAAATTTAGTTTTCTCAAAATTTTTTCCCTGCTCTAACTTTGCCAATATTGGGACGATTTTAAAAAAACCAAAAGTTTTAGTTGTAGGCATCCAAATTTCTTTTTTTGTCATTCAAAAAACCCAGAAAAATCTTTGAACCCCAAATTTTGAGAAAATTGTGAATTTTTAAAAATTTTTAGTTTTCTCAAATTTTCCGTGCTCTAAATTTGCCAATATTGGGGGCGATTTAAAAAAAAAATGTTTCCCGTTGTAGATCATCCAGTTTACTTCTTTTTTTCATTCAAAACCCCGAAAAAATTTATTTTTTAACGCACTTTTTTGAGAAAAACGTTAATTTGTTAAAAAATTTAGTTTTCTCAACTTTTTTCCCTGCTCTAAAATTTTTCCCAAAATTGGGGGGGGATTTAAAAAAAACAAAAGGGGTTTTAGTTTTGAGCGCATCCAGTTTACTTACTTTTGATTTAAAACCAGAAAACTCATTTTGAAACCCCTTTTCGAGAAAACGTGAATTTGTTAAAATTCAGTTTTCCAAATTTTTCCGTGCTCTAACTTTGGGCCCAAAATTGGGAAAATTTTAAAAAAAATTTTTTTCAGTTAGTTTGCGCATCTAGTTTACTTTTCTTTTGTTTAAATTTAAAACCTTTTGGGAAAAATAATTTTTAACCCACCCTTTTGAGAAAATCGTGAATTTTTAAAAATTCAGTTTTCTCAAAATTTTTTTGTTTCTAACTTTTTCCAATATTTGGGAAAGATTTAAAAAGCAAAGTTTCGTTTTGTAGCGCATCCAGTTTTACTTACTTTTGGTTTATTCAAACCCAGAAAACCCCCATTTTGAACCCACTTTTTCGGAAAAAAAAAAGGGGAATTTGTTAAAAATTTAGGTTTTTCTCAAAATTTTTCCGTGCTCTAACCCTTTTTCCCAATTTTTGGGGCGATTTAAAAAAAAACAATGTTTAGTTAGTAGCGCAAAAAGTTACTTTCTTTTTTTTCATTCAAAAACCCGGGAAAAAAAAATTTTGAAACCCCCTTTTCGGAAAATTTTTGGAAAAATTTCAAAAATTCATTTTTTTTTTAAATTTTTTCCGGGGCTCTAACTTTGCAATATTGAGGGCGATTTAAAAAAGGGATTGTTTCAGTTATAGATCCCAGTTTACATACTTTTTTTCATTTAAAACCCTAGAAAACTTTATATTTTAAAACCCCCTTTTTGAAGGGAAAAAAACGTGAATTTTTTAAAAAAATTTAGTATTCTCAAAAAAATTTTCCCTGCTCTAACTTAAAACCCAAAATTTGGGACGATTTTAAAAAAAATCTTTTAGGGTAGGGAGGGCCCCCTCCAGTTTACTTTTCTTTTTTTCATTCAAAAAACCCAGGGAAAAATCAATTTTTAAAAAAACCCTTTTTGAAAAAAATCGTGAATTTGTAACAAAATTTAGTTTTCCAACTTTTTCCCTTTCCCCTTTAAATTTGCCAA
>JANFPS010000267.1:0-21386 GCA_024703675.1 Drosophila nebulosa
CAAATGTAAGAAACTGGGGTAAAACTAAAAATTCTTTTTTTGATACAAGAGGCAAAAAGTTGAGAAAAGAAACCAGACTGAAAAGGGGCTTTGTTTTTTTTTTGAAGACAAAGTAAGTAAATGGGATGAGCTATAACTGAAACATTGGGTTTTTAAATCGTGCCAATATTTGGCAAGTTAGAGCACGGAAAAGTAGAGAATACTGAATTTTGGGTTTAATGAGTTTCTGGGTTTTAATGACAGATTAAGTAAACTGGGTGAGCTACTAAATGAAACAGCTTTTCTAAATCGTCCCATATTGGCAATGTTGAGCACGGAAAGTTGAGAAACTCGAATTTTTACAATTCACGATTTTCGAAAAGTGGGTTCAAAAAGTTTTCTAGGTTGAATGACAAATGTAAGTAAACTGGATCGTACTAACTGAAACTTGCTTTTTTAAATCGTGCCAATATTTGCAAAGTTAGAGCACGGAAAAGTTGGGGAAAATTGAATTTTTACAAATTTACGATTTTCTCGTAAAGTGGGTCAAATGAGTTTTCTAGTTTGAATGACAAATGTAAGTAAACTGGATGAGCGAAACTGAAACATTTCTTTTTAAATCGTCCCAATTTTGGAAAAATTAAAACACGGAAAAGTTGAGAAAACTGAATTTTTATAAATTTCCGATTTTCTCGAAAAGTGCGTTCAAAATGAGTTTTCTGGGTTTGAAAAGAACAAATGTAAGTAAAACTGGATAGCTACTAAATGAAACAATGCTTTTTTAAATCGTCCCAATATTGACAAAGTTAGAGCACGGAAAAGTTGAGAAAACTGAATTTTTACAAATTCACGATTTTCTCGTAAAGTGGGTTCAAAATGAGTTTGATGACAAATGAGGTTTGAGGTTTGAATCACAAATGTAAGTAAACTGGATGAGCGACTAACTGAAACATTGCTTTTTAAATCGTCCCAATTTGGAAAGTTAGAGCACGGAAAAATTGAGAAAACTGAATTTTTAAAAAATTCAAAGATTTTCTCGAAAAGTGCGTTCAAAAAAGAGTTTTCTGGGTTTAAATGACAAATGTAAGTAAACTGGATGAGCACCAACTGAAACAATGCTTTTTAAATCGTCCCAATATTTACAAAGTTAGGCACGGAAAAATTTAGAATAATGAATTTTTACAAATTCACCGATTTTCTCGAAAAGTGGGTTCAAAATGAGTTTTCTAGGGTTTTAATGACAAAGTAAGTAAAATGGATGCGCTACTAACTGAAACATTGCTTTTTTAAATCGTGCCAATATGGCAAAGTTTTGAGCACGGTAAAGTTGAGAAAACTGAACTTTACAAATTCACGATTTTTTCGAAAAGTGGGTTCAAAATGAGTTTTCTAGGTTTGAATGACAAATGGAAGTAAACTGGATGAGCTACTAACTGAAACATTGCTTTTTGTAATCGTCCCAATATTGGCAAACTGGATGAGCTACTAACTGAAACATTGCTTTTTTAAATCGTCCCAATATTGGCTAAGTTAGAGCACGGAAGAGTTGAGAAAACTGAATTTTTACAAATCCACGATTTTCTCGAAAAGTGGGTTCAAAATGAGTTTTCTGGGTTTGAATGACAAATGTAAGTAAACTGGATGCGCTACTAACTAAAACATTGCTTTTTAATCGTCCCAATATTGCAAAATTAGGGCACGGAAAAGTTGAGAAACTGAATTTTTACAAATTCACGATTTTCTCGTAAAGTGGGTTTTAAAATGAGTTTTTTAGGTTTGAAGACAAATGTAAGTAAACTGGATGAGCGACTAACTGAAACATTGCTTTTTAAATCGTCCCAATTTTGGAAAAGTTAGAGCACGGAAAAGTTGAGAAAACTGAATTTTTATAAATTCACCCATTTTCTCGAAAAATGCGTTCAAAAATGAGTTTTTTGTGGTTTGAATGACAAATGTAAGTAAACGGATGAGCTACTAACTGAAACAACGCTATTTTAAATCGTCCCAATATTGACAAAATTAGAGCACGGAAAAGTTGGAATACTGATTTTTTACAAATTCACGATTTTTTCGAAAAGTGGGTTCAAAATGAGTGTTCTAGGTTTGAATGACAAATGTAAGTAAACTGTATGAGCTACTAAATGAAACATTGCTTATTTAAATCGTCCCAATTTTGCCCAAAATTAGAGCACGGAAAAATTGGAAAAACTGAATTCTTACAAATTCACGATTTTCTCGAAAAGTGGGTTCAAAATTAGTTTTTCTAGGTTTGAAAAGACAAAAAGTAAGTAAACTGGATGCGCTACTAAAATGAAACATTGCTTTTGAAATCGTGCCAATATTGGCAAAGTTAGAGCACGGAAAAGTTGAGAAAAACTGAATTTTTACAAAATTTACGATTTTTCGAAAATTGGGTTCAAAATGAGTTTTCTGGGTTTGAATGACAAATGTAAGTAAACTGGATCGCTACTAATGAAAACATTGCTTTTTTAAATCGTCCCAATATTGACAAAGTTAGAGCACGGAAAAGTTGAAAAAACTGAATTTTTACAAATTCACGATTTTCTCGAAAAGTGGGTTCAAAATGAGTTTTCTAGGTTTGAATGACAAATGTAAGTGAACTGGATGCGATACTAACTGAAACATTGCCTTTTTAAATCGTGCCAATATTGGCAAAGTTAGAGCACGGAAAAGTTGAAAAAACTGAATTTTAACAAATTCACGATTTTCTCGAAAAGTGGGTTCAAAATGAGTTTTCTGGGTTTGAATGACAAATGTAAGTAAACTGGATACGCTACTAACTGAAACATTGCTTTTTTAAATCGTCCCAATTTTGGCAAAGTTAGAGCACGGAAAAGTTGAGAAAACTGAATTAGAGCACGGAAAAATTGAGAAAACTGAATTTTTACAAATTCACGATTTTCTCGAAAGTGGGTTCAAAAAGAGTTTTTCTAGGTTTGAATGACAAAGTAAGTAAAATGGATACGTTACTAACTGAAACATTGCTTTTTTAAAACGTGCCAATATTGGCAAAGTTGAGCACGGAAAAGTTGAGAAAACTGACTTTTTATAAAATTTACGATTTTCTCGAAAAGTGGGTTCAAAATGAGTTTTCTGGTTTGAATGACAATGTAAGTAAACTGGATGAGCTACTAACTAAAACATTGCTTTTTTAAATCGGCCCAATATTGGCAAAGTTAGAGCACGGCAAAGTTGAGAAAACTGAATTTTTACAAATTCACGATTTTCTCGAAAAGTGGGTTCAAATTAGTTTTCTAGGTTTGAATGACAAAAGTAAGTAAACTAGATGAGCTACTAACTGAACATTGCTTTTTTAAATCGTCCAATATTGGCAAAGTTAGAGCCATGGAAAGAATTACAAATTCACTGATTTTAAAAGGGTTCAAAATGAGTTTTTCTAGGTTTGAATGACAAAGTAAGTAAACTGGATGAGCTACTAAACTGAAAAATTGCTTTTTTAAAACGTCCAATATTGGCAAAGTTAGAGCACGGAAAAGTTTAGAAATGAATTTTTACAAATTCACATTTCTGAAAAGTGGGTTCAAAATGAGTTTTCTAGGGTTTGAATGACAAATGTAAGTAAACTGGATGACGCTACTAACTGAAAAATTGCTTTTTTAAATCGTGCCAATATTTGCAAGTTAGAGCACGGAAAACGTTGAGAAAATTGAATTTTTACAAATTCACGATTTCTCGAAAAAGTGGGTTCAAAATGAGTTTTCTAGGTTTGAATGACAAAAGTAAGTAAACTGGATACGCTACTAACTGAAACATTGCTTTTTTTAAATCGCCCCAATATTGGCAAAGTTAGAGCACGGAAAAGGTTGAGAAAACTGAATTTTTACAAATTCACGATTTTCTCGAAAAGTGGGTTCAAAATGAGTTTTCTAGGTTTGAATGACAAATGTAAGTAAACTGGATGAGCTACTAACTAAAACATTGCTTTTTTAAATCGTCCCAATATTGGCAAAGTTAGAGCACGGAAAAGTTGAGAAAATTGAATTTTTACAAATTCACGATTTTCTCGAAAAGTGGGTTCAAAATTAGTTTTCTAGGTTTGAATGACAAAAGTAAGTAAACTAGATGAGCTACTAACTGAAACATTGCTTTTTTAAATCGTGCCAATATTGGCAAAGTTAGAGCACGGAAAAGTTGAGAATACTGAATTTTTACAAATTCACGATTTCTCGAAAAGTGGGTTCAAAATGAGTTTTCTAGGTTTGAATTACAAATGTAAGTAAACTGGATGAGCTGGTAACTAATACATTGCTTTTTGTAATCGTCCCAATATTGGCAAGTTAGAGCACGGAAAAAATTGAGAAAATTGAATTTTTACAAATTCACGATTTTCTCGAAAAGTGGGTTCAAAATTAGTTTTCTAGGTTTGAATGACAAAAGTAAGTAAACTAGATGAGCTACTAACTGAAACATTGCTTTTTTAAATCGTGCCAATATTGGCAAAGTTAGAGCATGGAAAAGTAGAGAATACTGAATTTTGGGTTCAAAAATGAGTTTTCTGGGTTTGAATGACAATGTAAGTAAACTGGATGAGCTACTAACTGAAACATTGCTTTTTTAAATCGTCCCAATATTGGCAAAGTAGAGCACGGAAAAGTTGAGAAAAATGAATTTTTACAAATTCACGATTTTCTCGAAAAGTGGGTTCAAAATTAGTTTTTCTAGGTTTGATTGACAGATGTAAGTAAACTGGATGAGCTACTAACTGAAACATTGCTTTTTTAAATCGTGCCAATATTGGCAAAGTTAGAGCACGGAAAAGTAGAGAATACTGAATTTTGGGTTCAAAATGAGTTTTCTGGGTTTGAATGACAGATGTAAGTAAACTGGATGAGCTACTAACTGAAACATTGCTTTTCTAAATCGTCCCAATATTGGCTAAGTTAGAGTTGAGAAAACTGAATTTTTATAAATTCACGATTATCTCGAAAAGTGGGTTCAAAATGAGTTTTCTAGGTTTGAATGACAATGTAAGTAAACTGGATGCGCTACTAACTGAAACATTGCTTTTTTAAATCGTGCCAATATTGGCAAAGTTAGAGCACGGTAAAGTTGAGAAAACTGAATTTTTTACAAATTCACGATTTTCTCGAAAAGTGGGTTCAAAATAGTTTTCTAGGTTTGAATGACAAAGTAAGTAAACTGGATGAGCTACTAACTGAAACATTGCTTTTTTAAATCGTCCCAATATTGGCAAAGTTAGAGCACGGAAAACTTGGGAAAACTGAATTTTTACAAATTCACGATTTTCTCGTAAAAGTGGGTTCAAAATGAGTTTTCTAGGTTTGAATGACAAATGTGAGTAAACTGGATGCGCTACTAACTGAAACATTGCTTTTTAAATCGTCCCAATATTGGCAAAGTTAGAGCACGGAAAAGTTGAGAAACTGAATTTTTACAAATTCACGATTTTCTCGAAAAGTGGGTTCAAAATGAGTTTTCTAGGTTTGAATGACAAATGTAAGTAAACTGGATGCCTACTAACTGAAACATTGCTTTTTTAAATCGTCCCAATATTGGCAAAGTTAGAGCACGGAAAAGTTGAGAAAATGAATTTTTACAAATTCACGATTTTCTCGAAAAGTGGGTTCAAAATGAGTTTTCTAGGTTTGAATGACAAATGTAAGTAAACTGGATGAGCTACTAACTGAAACAATGCTATTTTAAAAACCCCCCAAAATTGACAAAGTTAGAGCACGGAAAAGTTGAGAAAACTGAATTTTTACAAATTCACGATTTTCTCGAAAAGTGGGTTCAAAATGAGTGTTCTAGGTTTGAATGACAAATGTAGGTTAACTGTATGAGCTACTAACTGAAACATTGCTTATTTAAATCGTCCCAATTTTGCCAAAGTTAGAGCACGAAAAAGTTGAGAAAACTGAATTCTTACAAATTCACGATTTTCTCGAAAGTGGGTTCAAAATGATTTTCTAGGTTTTAAAGACAAAAGTAAGTAAACTGGATGCGTTACTAACTGAAACATTGCTTTTTGAAATCGTGCCAATATTGGCAAAGTTAGAGCACGGAAAAGTTGAGAAACTGAATTTTTAAAAAATTCACGATTTTCTTGAAAAATGGGTTCAAATGAGTTTTCTAGGTTTGAATGACAAAAGTAAGTTTAAACTGGATGAGCTACTAACTGAAACATTGCTTTTTTAAATCGTCCAATATTGGCAAAGTTAGAGCACGGAAAACTTGGGAAAAATTTAATTTTTATAAATTCACGATTTTCTCGAAAAGTGGGGTTTAAAATGAGTTTTCTAGGTTTTAATGACAAAAAATAAGTAACTGGATGCGCTACTTTAAATGAAACATTGCTTTTTAAATAGTCCCATATTGGCAAAGTTAGAGCACGGAAAAGTTGAGAATACTGAATTTTTACAAATTCACGATTTTCTCGAAAAGTGGTTCAAAATGAGTTTTCTAGGTTTGAATGACAAAAGTAAGTAAACTGGATGCACTACTGCAAACTGCAAACTGAAACATTGCTTTTTAAATCGTCCCAATATTGGCAAAGTTAGAGCACGGAAAAGTTGAGAAAACTGAATTTTTACAACTTCACGATTTTCTCGAAAAATGTGTTCAAATGAGTTTTTCTGGGTTTGAATGACAAATGTAAGTAAAATGGATGCGCTACTAACTAAAACATTGCTTTTTAAATAGTTTCCCCAATATTGGCAAAGTTTTGAGCACGGAAAAGTTGAGAATCTGATTTTTACAAATTCACGATTTTCTCGAAAAGTGGGTTCAAAATGAGTTTTCTAGGTTTGAATGACAAAAGTAAGTAAACTGGATGCGCTACTGCAAACTGCAAACTGAAACATTGCTTTTTTAAATCGTCCCAATATTGGCAAAGTTAGAGCACGGAAAAGTTGAGAAAACTGAATTTTTACAACTTCACGATTTTCTCGAAAAGTGTGTTCAAAATGAGTTTTCTAGGTTTGAATGACAAAAGTAAGTAAACTGAATGAGCTACTAACTGAAACATTGCTTTTTTAAATCGTCCCAATATTGGCAAAGTTAGAGCACGGAAAAGTTGGGAAAATTGAATTTTTATAAATTCACGATTTTCTCGAAAAGTGGGTTCAAAATGAGTTTTCAAGGTTGGAATGACAAAAGTAAGTAAACTGGATACGCTACTAACTGAAACATTGCTTTTTTAAATCGTGCCAATATTGGCAAAGTTAGAGCACGGAAAGTTGAGAAAACTGAATTTTACAAATTCACGATTTTCTCGAAAAATGGGTTCAAAAAGGGTTTTTTAGGTTTGAAAGACAAAAGTAAGTAAACTGGATGCACTACTGCAAACTGCAAACTGAAACATTGCTTTTTAAATCGTCCAATATTGGCAAAGTTAGAGCACGGAAAAATTGAGAAACTGAATTTTTACAACTTCACGATTTTTTTCGAAAAGTGTGTTTAAAATGAGTTTTTCTAGGTTTTAATGACAAAAGTTAAGTAAAATGAATGAGCTACTAACTGAAACATTGCTTTTTTAATTTGTCCCAATATTGGCAAAGTTAGAGCACGGAAAAGTTGGGAAAATTGAATTTTTACAAATTCACGATTTCGATTTATACTCGAAAAGTGGGTTCAAAATGAGTTTTTCCAAGGTTTGTAATGACAAAAGTCGTAAACTGGATCGCCTACTAACTGAAACATTGCTTTTTTTAAATCGTCATGCCAACTATTGGCAAAAGTAAGAGCACGGTAAGTTGAGAAAACTGAATTTTTTTACAAATTCACGATTTTTCTCGAACGTGGGATATTCAAAATGAGTTATTCTGGGTTTGAATGACAAATGTAAATAAACTGGATGAGCTACTAACTGAAACATTGCTTTTTTGTTAAATAGTACCCAATAATGGCAAAGTTAAGCACAGCTGAACAAGTTGAGAATACTGAATTTGTCAATTCAACGATGTTTCTACGAAAAGTAGGTGTCATAAAATGAGTTTCTAGGTTGCAATTACAAACTGGAGTAAACTGGATGACTCTCTACTGAAACATTGCTTTTTTAAATCGTCCCAATATTGGCAAAGTTGAGCACGGAAAAGTTGGGAAAATTGAATTTTTTATAATTCTACCGATTTTCTCGAAAATGGGTTCAAAATGATTTTCAAGGTTTGGCAAATGACAAAAGTAAGTAACTGGATACGCTACTAACTGAAGACATTGCTTTTTTTAAATCGTGCCAATATTGCACAAGTTTATAGCGACGGTAATAAGGTTGAGAAAACTGAACTCTCTTACAATTCTCGTATTTCTCGAAAAGTGGGTTCAAAATGAAGTTTTCTGGTTTGAAAAATGACAAAAGTAAGTAAACTGGATGCACTAAATCATGCAAACTGCAAACTGAAACATTTCTTTTTAAATCGTCCAATAATTGGAAAGTTAGAGCACGGAAAAGTTGAGAAAACGAATTTTTACAACTCACGATTTTCTCGGGGGAAAAGTGTGTTCAAATGAGTTTTCTTTCTAGGTTTGAATGACAAAAGTAAGATAAACTGAATGAGCTACTAACTGAAACATTGCTTTTTTTAAATCGTCCCAATATTGGCAAAGTTTTAGAGCACGGAAAAGTTGGTGAAAATTGAATTTTTTACAAATTCACGATTTTCTCGAAAATTGGGTTTTCAAAATTAGTTTTTTCTAGTTGAGAATGACAAAAAGTAAGTAAATCGTGTGATGAGCTACTGAACAAAACATTGCTTTTTGTTAAATCGTCCAATATTGGCAAATTAGAGCACGGAAACGCTTGGGAAAATTAAATTTTTACAAATTCACGATTTTTCTTCTCGAAAAGTGGGTTCAAATGAGTTTTTCTTCTTTCTAGGTTTGAATGACAATATGTAAGTAAACTGGATGCCCTACTAACTGAAACCATTTGATTTTTTAAATCGTCTCAATATTAGGCAAAGTTAGAGCACAGAAAAGTTGGAGAATTACTGACTTTTATTTACAAATTCACGATTTCATCGATCAAGGGGGTCAAATGAGTTTTCTAGGTTTGAATGACAAAAAGTAGTTAAACTGGATGCACTACTGGCAAACTGCAAACTGAAACATCTGCTTTTTACATCGTCCCAATATGGCAAAGTTAGGCACGGAAAAAGAGTTGAGAAAACTGGTGTATTTTTACAACTTCAACGATTTTTCTCGAAAAGTGTGTTCAAAATGCGTTTTCTAGGTTTTTGAATGGACAATAGTAAGTAAACTGGATGACCATCAACTAACTAAAACAGTGGCTTTGTTTAAATCGTCCCAATATTGGCAAGGTAGAGCACAGGAAAAGTTGAGAAAATGAATACATTTTACAAATTCACGATTTTTCTATTCGAAAAGTGGGTTCAATTGGTTTTTTAGGTTGAATGACAAAATAAGTAAACTGGCTGAGCTACTAACTGAAACATTGCTTTATTAAATCGTGCACAATATTGGCAAAGTTATAGAGCACGGAAAAGTAGAGAATACTGAATTTTGGGGTTCAAATGAGTTTTTCTGGGTATGAATGACAACATGTAAGTAAACTGCGATGTGAGCTACTAACTGAAACAGTTGCTTTTTAAATCGTCGTCCAATATTGGCCAATGTTAGCAGCCCGGGAAAAGTTGAGAAAACTGAATTTTTACAAATTCACCGATTTTCTCGAAAAGTGGGTTCAAAATGAGTTTTCTAGGGTTTGAATGACAAATGTAAGTAACACTGGAGCTCTACTAACTGAACATTTCTTTTTTAAATCGTGCCAATATTTGGCAAAGTTAGAGCACGGGAAAAGTTGAAAAACTGAAGTTTTACAAATTCACGATTTTCTCGAAAAGTGGTTAAAAATGAGTTTTCTAGGTTTGAAGGACATAAGTAAGTAAACGGGATGCGCCTACTAACTGATACATTGCTTTTTTAAATCGTCCCATAATTGGCAAAGTTAGAGCAGCAGAAAAGTTTGAGAATCTGAATTTTTACAAATTCACGATTTTCCTCGAAAGGGGTTCAAAATGAGTTTTCTAGGTTTGAATGACAAATGTAAGTAAACAGGATGAGCTACTAACTGAAGCATTGCTTTTTTTAAATCGTCCCAATATTGGCAAAGTTAGAGCACGGAAAAGTTGAGAAAACTGAACTCTCTCTTACAAATTCACGATTTTCTCAAAAAGTGGGTTCAAATGAGTTTTTCTAGGTTTGAATTACAATGTAGTAAATTGTATGCACTACTAACTGAACATTGCTTTTTTAAAAATCGCTCCCAAATTGCAAAGTTAGGGCACGGAAAAGTTGAGATACTGAATTTTTTACATAAATTCACGTTTTCCTCGTAAGTGGGTTCAAAATGATTTTTTCTAGGTTTGAATGCTCGAAATGTAAGTAAACTGGATGAGCGACTAACGAGAAACATTAACTTTTTAAATCCGTCCCAATTTTGGAAAAGTTTAGAGCACGGAAAAGTGAAGAAAACTGAATTTTTATAATTCACGATTTCTCGAAAGTCGTTTCAAATGAGTTGCTGGGTTGAATGACAATTGTAAGTAAACTGGATGAGCTACTACTGAAGACATGCTTTTTGTTAAAATCGTCCAATATTGACAAAGTTAGAGCACGGAAAAGTTGAGAAATGAATTTTTAAGGAAAAACAAATTCACGATTTCTCGTAAAGTGGGTTTCAAAATGAGTTTGATGAAAATGAGTTTGAGGTTTGATGACAAATTAAAGTAAACTGGAATGAGCGACTAACTGAAACATTGCTTTTTTTAAATCGTACTCCAATTTTGGAAAAGTTAGAGGCACGAAAGTTGAGAAAACTGATTTTTATAATTCACGATTTTCTTTTTCTCGAAAAGTGCGTTCAAAATAATGAGTGTTTCTGGGTTTTAAATGACAAATGTAAGTAAACTGGTGGAGCTACTAACTGAAACAATGCTTTTTTAAATCGTCCCAATATTTGGACAAATTTAGAGCCTGGAAAAGTTGAGAAAACTGACAATTTTTTCAAATTCACGATTTTCTCAAAAAGTGGGTTCAAAATGAAAGTTCTAGGTTTGAATGCAAAAGTAAGTAAACTGGATGCGCTACTAACTGAAACATTTTGCTTTTTTTAAATTCGTGCCAATATTGGCAAAGTTAGAGGCCGGTAAGTTGAGAAAACGGAATTTTTACAAAGTCCACGATTTTCTCGAAAAGTGGGTCCAAAATGAGGTTTTTCTAGGTTTGAATGACAAATGGAAGTAAACTGGATGAGCTACCTAACTGGAAACATTTGCTCTTTTTTGTATATCGTCCCAAGCATTCGAGCTAGAGAGCTGGATGAGCTGACTAACTGAAACACTTGACTTTTTAAATTCGTCCCAATATTTGAGCTAGAAGTTAGAGGCACGGAAGAGTTGAGAAAACTGAATTTTTACAAATCCATCGATTTTTTTTTCGATCGTTCTCGACAAAGTGGGTTCAAAATGAGTTTTCTGGGTTTGAATGACAAATGTAAGTAAACTGTGATGCGCTAACAACTCGAACATTTCTTTTTTTCGTCCCAATCATTGGGCAAAGTTGGGCAATGAAAGTTGAGAATACTGAATTTGTACAAATTCCGATTTTCCTCGTAAAGTGGTTTCAAAATGAGTTTCTAGGTTTGAACGACAAATGTAAGTAAACGGATGAGCACTACTGAAACATTGCTTTTTAAATCTCCCACAATCTTGGAACAGTTTAGAGGCACGGAAATGTTGAGAAAACTGAATTTTTAAAAATTCACTGATTTTCTCAAAAGTGCGTTCAAGATGAGTTTTTTCTTTGGTTTGAATTGCAAATGTAAGTAAACTGATATGAGCTTTCACTAACTTGAACCTGCTTTTTTGAAATCGTCCAATATTGACAAAGTGTAGAGAACAGGAAAAGTTGAAGAAACTGAATTTTTCCGCTTTACATTTAGAAATTCATCACTTGGATATTTTCCTCGTAAAGTGGGTTTCAAAAAGAGTTTTCTAGTTTGAATGACAAATGTAGGTAAACTGTATGACTACTAACTGTGTGCTGTTGGCTTATTTAAATCGTCCGGCAATTTTTTTGCCAAAGGTTAGAGGCACCGGAAAAGTTGAAGAACACTGAATTCTTACAAATTCACGAATTTTCGCCTCGAAATAAGTGGGGTTCAAATATAGAGTTTACTCTAGGGTTTGAATGACAATAAGTACAGGTTAAGACTGCTGTGCTATCGTTGCGGCATAACTCTAACGTAGACAAACGTATGTCTGTTGTTTTATACCAGTTGCTTACGTGTGTTCCGGTCCAGAGTATGGCAAAGTTAGAAATGCACGGAATTAAGTTTGAGATACATATTGTTAGCAAATGAATTTTTTACATTATCACGATTTCTCGGACAAAGTGGGTATCAGTAATCGGGGGGGGTGGGGGATGTGTTTCAGCGCCTTACCGCCCTGATATGGAGCTCCGTTACATACCTGGTTTTGCGCCCGTCATCCTCGTCCTACCGCCGGGGGGCTAGTTCAGTTCCGAGCACAGTGTCATAGCTGCTGCCTTCACTGCGGGAGAGAAATTTCTTCTCTGTTCCATCTTCTATGATTTGTTAAAAATATTCAGTTTCTATTCCCATCGTGGGGCGGGGGGCTTTTGTTTGCACCAATATTCACGGTCTTCAAAAAAAAAAAAAAAAAACGATTTACCAAAATAAATCAAATGTTTTTCATTTTTACTATGCTCCTGTCAGCATTTCTTTACCTTACATTTTGTCATGTCCCCACACTTCTCTTCTTACCTTATAAAAACCTGTTTATTTTTCCACCCGACCTCCTTGCTTTTTTTTTGATAAAATCTGTTAGTTTTAGAAAATTCAGTTTTCCCCCTCATCCATCTTTTCCGTTGCTGCTATAGACTTTTCCAGATATTGGGGCGTGTGGGACTATTATAAAAAAAGAAGCAATGTTTCATTTTCAGTCGCTAGTGAGCATGCATCCTAGTTTACTTTACATTTGTGAGAATTCCCAAACAACTACAAACAACTGATCATCTTCTGAGCGCCCCATGCTTTTCGAGAAAACTCAGGGTTAATTTCTTGTTACATCTTTAGCAAATTCCTAATGTTTTTCACCAACTTTGCCTGTGCTACTAACTTTGCCAATATTGGGGGAACGATTTAAAAAAGCAATGTTTCAGTTAGTAAGGCGCATCCAGTTTACTTACATTTGTCATTCAAACCCAGAAAACTCATTTTGACCCACTTTTCGAGAAATCGTGAATTTTGAACATTCCGTTTTCTCAACTTTTTCCGTGCTCTAAACTTTTTTGAGCCCAAAATTGGACGATTTTAAAAAATCTTTGTTTCAGTTAGTAGTGCATCCAGTTTACTTACCGTTTGTAAGTCAAACCTAGAAAAACTCATTTTGAACCACTTTTCGAGAAAATCGTGAATTTGTAAAAAATTCGTATTCTCAACTTTTGTTTCCGTGCTCTAAACTTTGCCAATATTGGGACGATTTAAAAAAGCAATGTTTCAGTTAGTAGCTCATCCAGTTTACTTACATTTGTCATTCAAACCTAGAAACTCATTTTTTGACCCACTTTTCGAGAAAATCGTGATTTGTAAAAAATTCAGTATTCTCAACTTTTCGTGTCTACTTTGCAAAAATTGGGACGATTAAAAAAATCAATGTTTCAGTTAGTAGCGCATCCAGTTTTTACTTACATTTGTCATTCAAAACCTAAAACTCATTTTAACCCCTTTCGAGAAATCGTGAATTTGTAAAAATCAATTTTTCTCAACGTTTCCGTGCTCGAACTTTGCAATAGTGACACGAATTGAAAAAAAGCAATGTTTCAGTAGTAAGTGCACTCTAGTTTTACTTACATTTGTAATTCAATCCTAGAAAACTCATTTTTGAACCCACTGTTTTGAGAAAATCGTGAATTTGTAAAAATTCAGTATTTCTCAATTTTTCCGTGCTCTAACTTTGCAAAATTGGGACGATTTAAAAATCAATGTTTTCAGTTAGTAGCGCATCCAGTTTACTTAACACGTGCTCTAACTTCCAATCTTGGCCACGATTGGAAAAAAGCATGTTTTCAGTTAGTAGTGCTCGTTCTCAGTTTACTTACATTTGTAATTCAAAGCGCTAGAAAACTCCTTTTTGACCCACTTTTCGAGAAAATCGTGAATTGTCAAAATTCAGTATTCTCAAACTTTTCCGTGCTCTAACTTTGCAATATTGGGCTACGATTTAAAAAAGCAATGTTTCATTGTAGGCTCATCCAGTTTACTACCTTTGTCATTCAACCCAGAAAACTCTTTTTGACCGCACTTTTCGAGAAAATCGTGATTTGTAAAAATTCAGTTTTTCTCACTTTTCGTGCTCTAACTTTGCCAATATTGACACATTTACAAAAGCAATGTTTCAGTTAGTAGTGCATGCCATTTACCTTTAACATTTGTCAATTCCAAACCTAGAAAACGGTCATTTTGAACCCACTTTCGAGAAAATCGTGGAATTTGTAAAAATTCAGTATTCTCACTTTTCCGTGCTCTAACTTTGGCCAAAACACTGGGACGATTTAAAAATCATTTTCAGTTAGTAGCGACATCCATTTACTTAATTTGTCTTTCAAACCTAGACATACTCATTTTGAAGACACTTTTCGAGAAAATCGTGAGTTGTAAAATTCGTTTTCTCAACTTTTCCGTGCTCTAACTTTGCGCAATTATTGACAACGATTAAAAAAGCTGTTTCAGTTAGTAGTGCTATCAAGTTTACTTACATTTGTAATTCAAACCTCCAAAATTAATTTTGAATCCAATTTTCGAGAGAATCGGAATTTGTAAAAAATCCAATGTTCCCAAAGTTTTTCCGTGCTCTAACTTTGCCAACGTTGGGACGATTAAAAAAAAGCAATGTATCAGTTAGTAGCTCATCCAGTTTACATACATTTGTCATCCAAACCTAGAAAGCTCATTTGAACTTACTTTTCGAGAAAATCGTGAATTTGTAAAAATTCAGTTTTCTCACTTTTCCGTGCTCTACTTTGCCTAAAAATTGGGACGATTTAAAAAAGCAATGTGTTCGTTAGTAAGTCGCATCCAGTTTACTTACATTGTCATTCAACCTTAGAAAAACGTCATTTTGAAACCCGAACTTTCGAGAAAATCGTGAATTTGTAAAAATTCAGTTTCTGCAACTTTTCCGTGCTCTACTTTGCCAATATTGCACGACGATTGAAAAAGCAATGTTTCACATAGTAGTGCTGCCAGTTTACTTACATTTGTAATTCAAACCTAGAAAACTCATTTGAACCCAACTTTTCGAGAAAATCGTGAATTTGTAAAAATTCCAGTATTCTCACTTTTCCGTGCTCTAACTTTGCCAATATTGGGACGGATGTTGTAAAAAATCCCCCCAATGTTTCAGTTAGTAGCGCAATCCAGTTTACTTAACATTTTGTCATTCCAAACCTAGAAAACTCATTTTGAACTCCACTTTTCGAGAAAATCGTGATTTGTAAAATTCAGGTTTTTTTCTCAACTTTTCCGTGCTCTACTTTGCCAAAATGGACGATCAAAAAAGCCAATGTTTCAGTTAGTAGTGCGCTCAAGTTACTTACATTTGTAATTCAAACCTAGAGACTCATTTTAACCCGACTTTTCGAGAAAATCGGGAATTTTTGTAAAAATTCAATTTTCCGTCCCTAACTTTTTCTCCCGTGCTCTAACTTGCCAATTATTGGGACGATTTTAAAAAAGCAAATGTTTCAGTTAGTAGCTCATCGTTTACTTACTTTTTGTCATTCAAACGCTAAAAACTCATTTTGAAAACCCACTTTTCGAGAGAAAATCGTGTGAATTTGTAAAAATTCAGTTTTCTCACCTTTTCCGTGCTCTAACTTTGCCATATTGGGACGATTTAAAAAAAGCAATGTTTCAGTTAGTACCTGTCATCCAGTTACCTTACTTTTGTCATTCAGAACTAGAAAACTCATTTTGAACCCACTTTTCGAGAAATCGTGGAATTTGTAAAATTCATTTTCCCAACTTTTTCCGTTCTCTAACTTGGCCAGATTGGGACATTAAAAAAGCAATGTTTTCATTTTGCAGTTTGCATCCCAGTTTACTTACTTTTTGTCATTCAACCCTAGAACAACTTCATTTTGAACCCACTTTTTCGAGAAAATCGTGAATTTTTAAAATTCAGTTTTCTCAACATTTCCGTGCTCTACCTTGGCCACTATTGGGACGATTTTAAAAAGCAATTTTTCAGTTAGTATGGCTCATCCATTTTTACTTGTACTTTTGTCATTTCAAACCTAGAAAACTAATTTTGTACAACACTTTTTCGAGAAAATCGTGAAGGTGTTAAAACATTCAGTTTCTCACTTTTCGTGCTCTAACTTTGGCCAATGATTGACAACGATTGACAAAAGGAATGTTTCAGTTTAGTAGTGTCATCCAGTTTTACTTACATTGTAATTCAAACATAAGAAAACTCTTTGCACCCACTTTTCGAGAAAATTCGTTAATTTGTAAATTCAAGTATTCTCAACTTTCCGTGGCTCTAACTTTTGCCAATATTGGACGATTTACAAAAGCAATGTTTCATTAGTAGCTCATCCAGTTTCTTACATTTGTCATTTCAAACCCAGAAAATCTCATTTTGAACCCCACTTTTCAAGAAAATCGTGAATTTGTAAAAATTCAGTTTTCTCAACTTTTTCCGTGGCTCTAACTTAATTGCCAAAATTGGGACGAATTCAAAAAAGCAATGTTAGCAGTAGTTCGCATCCAGTTTACTTACATTTGTCATTCAAACGCTCAGAAACCTCATTTTGAACCCACTTTTGAGAAATCGTTGATATTTGTAAAAAGTCAAATTTTTTCTCACTGTTCCGTGCTCTAACTTTTGCCATATTGACACGATTGGAAAAAAGCAATGTTTCAGTTAGTAGTGCATCTAGTTTACTTACTTTGTAATTCAATCCTAGAAAACTCATTTTGAACCCACTTTTTGAGAAAGATCGTGGAATTTGTAAATTCAAGTATTCTCAACTTTTCCGTGCTCTAACTTTGCCAAAATTGGGACGATTTAAAAAATCAATGTTTCAGTTAGTAGCGCATCCAGTTTACTTACACGTGCTCTAACTTTGCCAATATTGACACGATTGAAAAAAGCAATGTTTCAGTTAGTAGTGCATCCAGTTTACTTACATTTGTAATTCAAACCTAGAAAACTCATTTTGAACCCACTTTTCGAGAAAATCGTGAATTTGTAAAATAAGTCAGTATTCATTCAACTTTTCCTGCTCTAACTTTGCCAATATTGGGACATTTAAAAAAGCAATGTTTCAGTTGGGGGAATGTGTAGCTCATCACAGTTTACTTACATTTTGTTCATTCAAACCCAGAACTCATTTTGAACCCCTTTTCGAGAAAATCGTGAATTTGTAAAAATTCAGTTTTCCTCAACTTTCGTGCTCTAACTTTGTCAATATTGACACGCTTTAAAAAAAGCAATGTTTGCGAGTTAGTAGTGCATCCAGTTTTACTTACATTTGTAATTCAAAGCCTAGAAAACTCTTTTGAACCACTTTTCGAGAAAATCGTGGAATTTGTAAAAATTCAGTATTCTCAACTTTTCCGTGCTCTAACTTTGCAAAACTGGGACGATTTAAAAAATCAATGTTTCAGTTTAGTAGCGCAATCCCAGTTTACTTAGCATTTGCTTTCAAAACCTGAAAACTCATTTTGAACCCACTTTTTCGAAAATCGTGAAGCTTGTAAAATTCAGTTTTCTCAACTTTTCCGTGCTCTACTTTGCCTTTAATGTTGACACTCTTGAAAAGCAAATGTTTCAGTTTAGTAGTGCCATCCAGTTTACTTACATTTGTAATTCAAACCTAGAAAACTCATTTTGAACCCCTTTTTCGAGAAATCGTGAATTTGTAAAAAATTCAATTTTCCCAAGTTTTTCCGTGCTATAACTTTGCAATATTGGGACGATTTAAAAAAGCTATGTTTTCAGTTAGTAGCTCATCAGTTTACATACTTTTGTCATTCAAACCCAGAAAACTCATTTGACTTACTTTTTCGAGAAAAAATCAGTGATTGTAAAAATTCAGTTCCTCACTTTTCCGTGCATCTAACTTTTGCTGTAAAATTGGGTTACGATTTAAAAAAGCTAATTGTTTCGAGTTAGTAGCGCATAATCCAGTTTTACTTACATTTGTCATTCACACCTAGAAAACTCATTTTTAACCCAATTTTCGAGAAATCGTGAATTTGTAAATTCAGTTTTCTCAACTTTTCAGTGCTCTACTTTGTCCAATATTGGACACGATTGAAAAAACAGCAATGTTTCCCTAGTAGTGCATCCAGTTTACTTACCATTTGTAATTCAAACTAGAAACTCATTGTGCACCCACTTTTCGAGAAAATCGTGAATTTGTAAAAATTCAGTATTCTCAACTTTTCCGTGCTCTAACTTTGCCAATATTGGGACTATTTAAAAAAGCAATGTTTCGTTAGTAGCGCATCCCAGTTGACTTCATTTGTCATTTCAAACCTAGAAAACTCATTTTGACTGCACTTTTCGAGAAATCATTGATTTGTAAAAATTCAGTTTTCTCACTTTTCCGTGCTCTAACTTTGCCAAAATTGGACGATTCAAAAAAAGCAATGTTTCCAGTAGTAGTGCATCCATTACTTACATTGTAATTCTAAACTGAAGACTCATTTTGAACCCACTTTCGAGAAAATCGTGAATTTGTAAAATATTCAATTTTCCCAACTTTTCCGTGCTCTAATATTTGCCAATATTGGGACGATTTAAATAAAGCAATGTTTTCAGTAGTAGCTCTGCCAGTTTACTTCACTTTTGTCATGTCATACCTAGAACACTTCATTTTGAACCCACTTTTCGAGAAAATCGTGAATTTGTAAAAATTTCAGTTTTTCTCAACTTTTCCGTGCCTCTAACTTGGCCAATATTGGGACGATTTAAAAAAGCCAATGTTTTCAGTTAGTACCTCATCAGTTTCCTTCTTTTGTCATTCAAACTAACTAGAAAACTCATTTTGAACCCACTTTTCGAGAAAATCGTGAATTTGTAAAATTCAATTTTCCCACTTTTTTCCCGTGCTCTAACTTTGCCAATATTGGGACGATTGTAAAAAACAATGTTTCATTTTGCAGTTTGCTCCAGTTTACTTAACTTTTGTCATTCAAACCTAGAAATCATTTTGACCCACTTTTCGAGAAAATCGTGAATTTGTAAAAATTCGTTTTCTCAACATTTCCGTGCTCTAACTTGCCAATCTTGGGACGATTTAAAAAAAGCAATGTTTCAGTTAGTAGCTCATCCAGTTTTACTTACTTTTTGTCATTCAAACTAGATAAACTACTTTTGAACACCTTTTCGAGAAATCGTGGAGTGTAGAAAATTCAGTTTTTCTCAAACTTTTCCGTGCTCTAACTTTGCCCAATATTGACACGATTGAAAAAAGGAATGTTTTCAGTTGTAGTGCACTCCAGTTTACTTAACTTTGATAAATCAAAACATAAAAACTCATTTTGAACGCACTTTTCGAGAAAATCGTATAATTTGTAAAAATTCAGTATTCTCAACTTTCAACGTGCTCTAACTTGTGCCAATATTGGGACGATTTAAAAAAGCAATGTTTTCAGTAGTAGCTCATACAGTTTACTTACTTTGTCATCAAACCCAGAACTCTCATTTTGAACCTCCACTTTTCAGAAAATCGTGAATTTGGGGGGTAAAAATTCAGTTTTTCTCACTTTTCCGTGCTCTAACTTGGGCAACATTGGGACGATTCAAAAAAGCAATGTATCAGTAGCTCATCCAGTTTACTTACATTTGTCATCCAAACCTAGAAAACTCATTTTGACCCACTTTTTCGGAAAATCGTGAATTTGTAAAAATGCAGTTTTCTCAACTTTTCCGTGCTCTTAACTTGCCAATATTGACACGATTGAAAACAGCAATGTTCAGTTAGTAGTGCTCCAGTTTCTTACATTTGTAATTCAAACTAGAAGACTCATTTTGAACGCACTTTTTCGGGAAATCGTGAATTTGTAAAAATTCAATTTTCCAACTTTTCGTGCTCTACTTTGCATTTGGGACGATTTAAAAAAGCAATGTTTCAGTTAGTAGCTCATCCAGTTTACTTACTTTTGTCATTCAACCTAGAAACTCTATTTTGACCCCTTTTCGAGAAAAATCGTGTATTTGTAAAATTCAGTTTTCTCAACTTTTCCGTGCTCTAACTTTGGGCCAGATATTGGGACGATTTAAAAAAGCAATGTTTCAGTTAGTGACCTCATCCAGTTTTACTTACTTTTGTCATTCAAACCCTAGAAAACTCATTTTGAACCAACTTTTCGGGGAGAAATCGTGAATTTGTAAATTCAATTTTCCAACTTTTTTTTCCGGTGCTCTAGACTTTGCCATATTGGGACGATTTAAAAAGCAATGTTTTTCATTTTGCAGTTTGCAGTAGCTCATCCATTTACTTACTTTTGTCATTCAAACCTAGAAACTGATTTTGAACCCACTTTTTGAAAAATCGTGATTTGTAAAAATGCGTTTTCTCAACATTTCCGTGCTTCGAACTTTGCCACTTTGGACGACATTTTAAAAAAGGCAATGTTTTCCGTTAGTAGCTCATCCAGTTTACTACTTTTGTCATTCAAACATAGAAAACTCATTTGAAGCACACTTTTTCGAGAAATTCGTGAAGTTTAAAAATTCAGTTTTTCCTCAATTTCCGTGCTCTAACTTGCCAATATTGACACGATTGAAAAAAGGAAATGTTTCATGAGTAGTGCATCCAGTTTACTTAGCATTTGTAATTCAAAACATAGAAAACTCATTTCGAAACACCCTTTCCGAGTAAAATCGTGAATTTTGTAAAAATCACAGTATTCTCAACTTTTTCCGTGCCTCTACTTTGCCAATGATTGGTACGATTAAAGAAGCATGTTTCGAGTTAGTAGGCTCATCCAGTTTTACTTACATTTGTCCCATTCGAACCCAGAAAACTCATTTGAACCCACTTTTCGCGAAAATCGTGAATTTGTAAAAATTCAGTTTTTCTCAACTTTTCCGTGCCCTAACTTTGCCAAAATTGGGACGATTTTTTAAAAAAGCAATGTTTCAGTTAGTTTGCTCATCCCCTTTTCTTACTTTTTTCCCCCTCCAAAACCCAGAAAACTCATTTTTAACCCCCTTTTCGGAAAATTTGTGAATATGTTAAAAATTCCCGTTTTTTTCAAAATTTTCCCCTGGGTCTAAATTAGCCAATATTGGGGGCTATTTAAAAAAAAAAAGTTTCGTTTTAAACTCTCCGTTTTACTTACTTTTGGG